>JAZGTK010006078.1:0-21375 GCA_036877625.1 Ambastaia sidthimunki
AAACTAACATGCTGAAAAGCAAACCGGACCCCTCCCCCACTGTTGCATTAGACACAGAAAACAGGGTGGAAAATACTGCGATAGGGACTGAACCATTGTAACAAATGAGGGGTGTAACTCACATGCACTGCCATGTGTCAACACGAGATGGAGCAAAGTAAAAAACTAAATCAAAAATTCAATTAAAAACAGTCTCATGAGAATTACTGGTTTGCAGTATTCTGCGTTTGCTTTTGTGTACAGCCAGTGAGCGCAATGCAATAAAAATGCACCGTCTTGGAAAAATGTTGTGACTTTTCACAATCAAATGTCAAAATATTATTATGCGAAAAACGCAAGGATCTGGGGAAGTTAACGTATGCAAAAGCAAACTGCTCCCATGGAAATCTGTAGTTATATGGAGTATATGTGAAGTATATTCCATGTGGGCCTGCTAATCAGCTACATCAAGCACAAGCAGAGCACCAGATTCCTGCAAAATGCAGTTTAAGACAAGGTCAAACAGCGATGTTTTCCCAGCATGTTCACACACACCGAGGTTAACCTGTATACATAACCACCTATACGCACAGCTATGGCTATACACACACACTACACATTTCAATATAAAGTAATAAAAGGGTGGTTGCACAAGAAAAGTGCCTGAAGAATGTTGGCATGACCATAAAGTTGCTGACTGAACAAATGAGAAAATTTGCAAGCTGTGGAAAAGCAAACCAAGATATTATTTAATTGAGGCCATTTATATTGTTAACAATCTACTGGTTTTCTTGTTGGTTACTTGGGAGGTTTTTCTTTTTTTAGTGCTGATTGTGTTATGTTTCTAATATCTGATGAAGGCCCTATAGGCTGCAAAACTTTAATAAGATTGTTGTTTTTTCATATAGAGGAAGTACTGTGTCATTTTAAATGTAGTTATATGGGAATAAAATTAAACGGGCATAATGTTGGAGCTATTAGAGATTTAAAAGTTTGTATCTTAGTGTTTAAAATGTAAAAAAGTAGAAAAATAGAGCAAACTATTTCATAACTTTGAGATAAGGAAGATAGTATAGCATTTTATTCATTGCTCTTGATTTTTTTTTCTTCCCATTTGTTTTATTTGTTACAGCAGTGTTAACATTGCTTTCAATAAATACAAATGTCAGCTTAACGAATACATGTAAAGGAAACGTTGTAATATTTGCAATTGGGCCATGTGAAAAAAGTTTCCCTAACATGTGGGCTTATTCTTTAATCAAAACAGATTCCAAAAACTGCATAAAACACACAGCTGTAAAAACTCTGCCACTAACATGAGAAACAAGGACATGCCCAAATCTTGTCCAATGCTGACTGAGAGCAAAGATAAAGGAAAAACGTATACACCTACAAAATACCATTCCCTCTAAATTCCAGGAAAGCACAAACATTGAGCCAATCATTGACAAAAATAAAACCCAAAGAAGTATTAAAATAGGGCCACTGGTGAAATAATCAAACATAACCCAAATTCATCTTAATTTCCAGCAGTTTATTTCAAAAACAGCTTTCCTCTTTCCTCACGCTATATGCACAGCCAGCTACTCACAGACATGACCAGCAGAACCTGGCTGAAACCAGCAGAGACCAGATTAGGTGTGAATTACACCACACAGATCTGGTTCATGTGGCAGTCTAAACACGCTCTTAGTTCGGTAAAGCAATCTCAAAATAACCAGTGGACTGAATTTTATGAACTTATCTTGGGTTTTCCATTTAAACTTTGCTAATAATCTGTGTACTAACATTTCTTTTAAAACCAACAAAAGGGCTACACAGATGCATGAAAAGCAACAAATGGGCTGATAATTCTTCTAAAAGTGAAGGACTAAAATAATGACACAACAGAAGTAAACTGTGCACACTACAGCTTTAGCTGACAACTAGTTTTACAGCGAGGTCACTTTAAGAGGCTCCCCTTCCCCCAACTCTGCCATTTCATATTTGCAGCTCCGCAGTGCACCGACACAAAATGGCCACCAGCTCAACTGCTGGCAAGAAAAGCAACTGCTGTTCCACCATGTATGAGAATGAAATAGAAAAAAAAGAATCAACAAACTGCCTTGGTTTCCAGCACACAGACTCTCTCCAACCATCTCTGGTTAAGTCAAAGGTCCATCCAGCAGTTGCATATCAAAACTTGCAGTTTTAGTACCTGTTGCATCATCAACTGGCACATACCGCTCCTGCGGTTCCTCTGAAATAATCATCAGTCTTCTGGTTTTTCTTTATCCTGGTATGCATTGAGTATTTATTGAGAGATTTGAGGGAAACTCTCTTTAATCTGGGCAGAAGCTCCTCACCTTCAACACCTTCTGCCCAACAAGCGACAGCAACACACAAAATACAGGAATAGCAGTAATGTCTCTAGACACTGTGTCTGTTTCTTTTTTGAATGACAAATATTAAAAATTGCCAGATTTTGTAAAATTTTTTAGTGTTAACCAAAAGGCCAAAAAAGCTCCTAACATAAGCCAACAGCACCTACAGGAAATTTACCTTTAAGCAGACTTTAATTAAACACACCTGCCAATCAAAGAACACAGATCACCTGTAAATTACCAGCAGGTGAGTTAGTGAGTTAGAGAAGGTTTGCACCTTTGCTGCCACCTTTTTGTTAACTAGCTAAGTTAGGCGCTCATTAATATCCTGTACATAGTTAAATATGTAACCTATACCTTTCAAAAATGCTAATAATTTCACACTGCCAAATACAAATTGCAAGGGCCTCAGTCACATTTTTCACAATTTACATATATTGACTACAATTTAGTAAACCAAACCACACTTTCAAAAAGGATTCTTATCAGAAGAAACCAGATTTTAAAAAAATAAAGCTGAGACAAAGAGCTGTGACCTTCCACTGCTATCCTCAAATGCAGGCCACCTTCTGCTTGGAGGAGAAACTTGATTTGACTCTGTACAAGGAAGAGCAGTAAAATATTGGGGAGGGCAAGGCTAGGACTGTACCCTGGATTACACAGGGGTGCCCAATCCTATTTAATTATACATTTAACTACTTATATATTAGGCCCTGAAACGTGGGCAGTTTCAACATTAGAACATTCTTCTTGCAACATTAACTTGAGTGTAAATGCTCTGAAACAGATGTGAAACTGAGAACTGTTCAAAACGAGATTAGGTTTAACATTTTATTATAGCTGAAAGTCCTGGAGTACAATTGCACTGCAGTGTAGCTGCACCCTGTTGCTACCAAGTAAAACAGCTAAGCAGACAATGGAAAATTACAGGACAGCACAGAACAGACCAATATCAGAAGTGAGGGAGAGACACCATACCTTGTTGCAACTGCCTAGTTCTAAAAAGTACCTAAAAACATTAGCTACTAGTCAGATTTCCATCCTAAAACAGAGATCTAACATGTCCGCCAAGCAGCGCTGTTGTTGACAGCTCCTCCTGACAGTGACCCCACTTTCGATAAACATGCAAATATACACATTCTTGTTTACAGATAATATAGATAACAGGGGTGATGAACTGGGGAGATTTAATAAAGAGGTTCTCAAGCTTTGCCCATGATTAACCATGAGAAAATAGAAGCATGACTTTACCTGACCTTACCTCAAAGAGCAAACGGAAGGGGGAGAAGATTCAGCTTGGCCACTACCCTGTTTGCAGAGGAGTGTCTAAAACATGGTGACTGTTCCTGTAGCTTAACTGGTGGAGTGTTGTGGTATCAGTGCAAAGTTATTGGGTTCTATGCCCAGGGATCACTGATAAAATGCACAACTTGAAGGCACTGTAAGTCTCTTTGGATAAAAGCGTCTGACAAATGTAAATGTCTAGAGTTGATAGTCAAGTAATAGCCTAATTAGTCACTTGGCCACTACATGGCCATTCGTGTCTAGATAAATGCATGATATTTGTAGGAACACATCCAAGTTTGTCCAGGTATGGATATGGTGGCAAAAAATAAGCTATGCTAAGCTTGCCAGATCTGCCAAACACCTGCACTCCACCCATTCCACATCCACGGCATCAGCAGTATCTTCCCAAAGGCCGGTGCACTGGCTTCACTGTGAGACCATGGAGCTCACGTCTTCCTGACACAGCAGACATACTGTTAATGTGGCTTACGATTCATGACACACTGTATTAATACAGACAAGTAACAGACAAGCCCAGAATATGAACATAAAACAGATTGTTTCCTTGTTCCTCCCTCATGTCAGAAGACTGAGACCAGAAAAACAATGATGTGAGTGATTGTCTATATTGTTCTTGTGTTTGGTGCTTTATCCTTTATTATTAGTTTTTTATATGATGTATAGGTTATTTATTTTGTTTGCATTCTCAGATTCATAATCATTACTTTCGTGGTAATCATTCATGATTATTACTTGCACAGTTTATCTTAAGCGCTTCATTTATACTTTAAAAGCTCATCATTATGGCGTAAACAATTAACTAATAACCGCGGTACATAACTAAATAAGTAAATTTAAGTAAATAAACAACTATAAACATTCAAATAGTCGACTAATGGCTTAAATAAACGATTACCAGTTGGCTAGAAAAATCTTTAATTGTATGTTTCAAAAACAGAGTTACCAAAACAACTAAACAAACTAACTAATCCTTTTTCTTTAAAGTATATATGTTTAAAAAAAAAGTACAAAATAATACTGGGTAACGTAATGAGAATACTCACTTCTTTCCCACTGCTACATGACATGCACTGAAAATGGCCAGAGATTGTACCATTACTATAACAGGAGTGTAAAGATGCGCATTTTCTTTTAAATACAAGAAACTCTTTGCCAACCTTCAGCATAACAGCTGGGATTTGTTTGCAAATTCCAGCACAGAAACAGCAATGAATACAAAGGACGGTTTCAAACTGCTAGTCAGATTGATCAGCCCAGTAATTTCAATCATCGGAATGTCAGCTTCAGGATTTCTGAGAACAACTACAGGCCATATGGCAACTCAATGGGTTAATGTTCTTCAATTGTCTCTCAAATCAAAGTTATACACTAAAATAAGCTTCTTAAAGAGGTTTTCCCTGCAGACAACTTGCAATTGTTTCAGTTGCTGTACAGAGATTGTTGTCTCTCACACACACACTCACACACACACACACACACACACACACACACACACACACACACACACACACACACAGGTGATACTGTGATTAATTCATTCAATGCACAGCAGATCTTTTTGTAGCTGTAAAGCTGTGACATCTCTCTTTAAAGCATTATGCTCAATGCATTTATGTCGTAGTGGATCAGAGGTCATTTTTTCAGTTCTGGTGATGTCCGATCCAACATTTTTGGTAAGTATCAGACCGATTCCGATACTAAACATTGGATCGACACATCCCTAGTTGTGCATAAGGTTTTTAATGTCTGATTAAGGGCCTATAGGCGGCTGTATCTAATTAATTATTATTTCATACAGCGGTATGAACCGGTACCTTTTTTTTTTACAAGAATAAAGTAAAATGCAAACCTGGAACTTATGAAAACAAACAGTGCAATGGTATGCACAGCCACAGAATCACAGAAACGACCGGCAGAAACTAGCTGAAACCAGCCATGACTGGTTTTGCTTTGGGATACGTTACAGGCCTCTCCCCTACATGACGGTATGAACTCGTTTCTTGTGAAGTTTCCAAAAAAAACAACCAGCGTACCAAACAACCAGATTATATTTTAAACCAAACTAATACTAGGTTTCCTTTCTCATTATCTGAGCAATGAAATATAACTTGCAAAACCAGCACATCTCCCATATAAGTAAAAGAAATGAACACATTTCAGACAATAAAGCTGAAAATAATTACAGAAATCAAACAAGAAGTAAAATGTCCACACTGCAGCTTCAAATCAGATTTTCAAGAGCTCCTCCCCCACACTGCCATTTCATACTTGCAACTCAGCACTGCAATAACACAAAATGGCCACCAGCTGAACTTCTGGCATACTAAACAACTGTCAAAGTGAATAAAAAGAAGAAAACACACAAAAAAGGAAAAACAAAGTTGTTTCCTTTTGTTTCCTGCTTGCATTTAATCCAATTCAGCAGGCCCTGTTACCCCTAGGCCCTGTTTAGCAGAAATCCCTGTCATGGGCTAATTTCTTTAGTATCAAAATTGTCAGATTGTACTGTTATGCTGTACAGGTTGTTCAATCAACCCACAATATAACCTGATGAGATATGATGTAGACGTGGCCTTGTGTCCTGTGGTTAATGCAAAGATTTAATTTCATGCGTCGGGTATGTGCTGCTCCTGTGGTTCCTCTTAGCTATCTGATCATCTATCTTCTGGGCTTGCTCTGTCCTGGCACTGGAGTATATCGAGTGCCTCTAAGGATACGCTCTGGATACGCTCAGACACTCCTCACCTCTGACACAACATACCAGCTTTATTTTTGTTTTACAGGTAAGTCATTCTCCTATTATAATCAACAACTACATTTGAAGAGCCCTACGTCTTCAAACACTTGGAATTTACACAACCACTCCAGCTACTTTATTATTCCTGTCTGAATAATACGTTTTTGTTTATAAATGTTAATGTTTTTTCTGGTCTCTAGACAAGCACCTTCAACACAAGGGTTCTCGAATCTCGCCAGTCTCTAGTTTAGTTCTGCTTCTAAACAAGCACACACGGCAGCTAATCAAGGCCCTCAGGATCACTTAAATTAACGTGATTATCAGCAGGTGAGTTAGCAGTGGGTTGGATCTAAACTCTGCTGGAAAACAAGTCTCCAGTCTGTCTGATTGCCCCGCTATGACATATTCTGAGCGTCACAGTGTCTGCCAAAATCAAATGATTAAAAAAACAGTTTTACTGAACATTCAATCTATAATTACATTGCTAAACATGCAACATGCTTTTTAAAAAAAAGCGCAGACACTTTCATGCTAACGCAAAAACAAATCGCAAACACGCTGCTCTCACAATGTTGCATTTAGTTCATTTTAAATAATGTTACATAAACCACATTTCACATAAAGACTAATGAAAAGACAGAAACCAGATTATAAAAATGACAGGAAGACAGAGAGCTGTGACCTTACACTGCTTTCCTCAAATGCAGGCCACCTTCTGGAGAAGAACCGCGTGAGCCGGACCAGCCGCTGTACGATCAACAGCCTGGCACTTAACCTGAGCTGATGGAGGAGGGGCACGACTGGGAATGCACCATGGATACTACAGGGGTGCATTTATTAATTATTAGTTTTCAACAAATGTATTTATTTACGTGACACTGAAACTGAAAGGTACTGTGTACACACAAAGCTGGAAGACAGAAACAGCTGTTGCCTAGATTTTAATTCAGATTTTTTAAATAACTTGCTCTAAAGCAGAACTGAATGATAGGTCTCATTTTATCAAACTGGGTCTCAACATGTTCAATAAGCTCTGTAGTACAGGCACACTGCAGTGTAGCCCCAGCGTCTTGCTACTGAGTTACACAGCAGAGCAGACAATGGAAAAATACTGGAGAGCATGGAGCAAACCATTATAAGCACGGAGAGGGGGACAATGACGTGCATGTTATATCTGTTCCCAACTGAATTAACAAGTTTACGTTTTGTCATTTACTGATGCTTTTATCAAATCGATTTACCAATGAGTTATTTAATACGCAATTCATCACACAAGAGCCAGAAATATTCATAGTATCCATCCTTAACCGTTTTAACTACTGCATGTCCTATGAAGGGTCGCAGGAAGCACTGGAGCCTATTCCAACATTTAGGCAGCATATATATTAATAGTATCACAACAATGCACAAGTTCTGAGGTCCACAAGGACTGAAGTTCTGAGGACTACGGCAACTTATAAAAACAATGTAAAACACAAGAAAAAGTGATTTGATCTTTATTGTCTGGAACAGCCTGTAGGATTTTGCCAAAACCAAATTCACAGGCCCACTGCACAGCCATTTAGTTACATTTTGCAGTGCTAAAACCACACATCCAGAGAAAATCAAGTATAAAATGAGGGAAAAAAAAGAGTCTCTACATTTTTATAGAGATACATTTCTTGAAGTGAGAACATGCACTCCTTGCGTAATATACAGTAAAGATGATGGACCGCTTGGTGGTCCGAAACAGGCAGAGATAGTATTATTACTATTACTATTATTAAGATGCACAACTTCCTTTATATAAAAAGGAGGACCGTGGAAAACTCGCCATGTTAATATAAATGAATTCTAATTATAGTATGTGTTGCAGATTTAGTACAGCTCCAAACAGAAAGCTGTGCTAGGAATAGGATCACCAGTTTCTGCATAGCAATAGCTTTTAAAGCTGAGGACAAGCTCAAGCAAAGTACTCACATGTAACACCAAATACTATATTTTTATTATTCCTAATGTTTCTAACTGTAAGGCAAGGTTTTGCACCGATCTTTGCCTTATGGGTATATTTACACACTCGTGGTGCTGCGGTTTAAATGCTGGACCAAATATCAGACTGTGAATATAAACACAGATGCAAGTTTCACATAGTTTGACCTTCCGGCAGAATTGTAATTAGAAATTAAAAAGGAAAGGTCAAGCTTTTCCCCAATTGCAAAATTATCAGCAAAAATTCCATTTTTGGAATTCTCCATACAATGTTTATGACACAATGTATCCAAAGGCTTGATTTTCCCGTCTCTAAACACCAATGATGATTTTTCCCTGCACTGGTAATCATAGGTTCACCTCCAGCAAAACAAACAGTATTTTAGCTTCTCTTGGCTCGCGCTCTAATGCATGAGATAGACACTAGAGTACTTTGAAATAACAAATACAAACAAATGGACAAAACATTTTTCCTCTCTGATTGCATGCAACAACATAAGCGGGACTGAATAGTGTCTGAAAAATGATTCCTGTCTGCTTGTTCTTATAAATGAAATGGTCAAAATGACTCTTTCAGTGACAAGCCCGACGTTTGTGAAAACAATGAAAACTTGGCAGTGGAGATAGTTATTAATTGACATCTATTATTAATGTTATATTCTTTGACCAGGGAAACTACTGCTGTTTATGTACTCAGTGTGCAAGCTAGAGAAATGGCTTAAGTACTCAAGATTAATCCTCATTAATCTGTATAATACACAGCTACATGTAAATCACTCATTTTACATTAGCAGGTGTGTAGAATGCCTGAAGAGAATTGAAGTAGAAACCCAAAACGTTGAAATACTGATGAAATACACACAAAAACATAATCTGGACATGTATCTTTAAAAAAAACCTCCAACACAACAATTGCTTGAGAAGCAAATCCGTCCTTCAATGCTATTGTATGCCTAGCCAGCTACCCACGGCAGGAACTGGCTGAGACTAGCTGAGACCGGTTTAGCTGTGGCTTGTCTCTCTCATCAATCTCTTTTTTGAACTTAGCGCATCAAACAACAGATTCATTAAATAACAAATCAATTAAAAACTATTTATTTATTGTATTGTTGTTTTTCTAAACATTCCTATTATGAGTATTTAAATTTTGTACTTTTTAAAACACATAAATCTGCCATATAGGCAAAAATACATCACATATGGGGCATATATACGTCACATATAGGGCCCTATGGCTAACGATAAACCTTCTGGACAGGAATCAAGCACACCAGATGTATGCTGTCCACACTGCAGCTCTAGTCGAGTCAGATTTACAGCGAGGTCTCTTTAAGAGCCCTTCCCCCATCCTGACATTTCATACTTGTTGTACTTCAGTGCAGTAACACAAAATGGCCACCAGATTAGCTGTTGGCAGGACAAACAACTGCAGATGCACAAGTCACGTGTAAGACAAACAATTAGCAAGTCTTGATTTCAGGGAATTCTAATTTAGTTAGAGATTGCATTAACTTCTTCTGTATGCAAGGTCAAGCTCAGAGTTCAGTAGAAATGTCTTGCGTATGCTTATTTTATTTTATTTTATTTTTCAAAATCATGTTCTATTATAAAAATTGCACAACCTCAACAGAGAGCACAGGGTTTAAGCATTCAATCTTTTTTCCCACAACCTAAACCTAAAATGACACAGACACAAAGAAGGTGTCCCTTCTTTATTTTCCATTCCCTCTGGACATAAAAATCCAACCTGACGCATTGGGTGTAGGCTGCTCCAGCAGTTTTGTTCCTGTTTCACTCGCTGGCTGTGCTGCAGCCCGATAATACATTTGTGTTTTCATGAAGTGCGTTAAACTAGCCTCACTTATCGACTTGGAAAAACTTGGAATGTCATACCCATCGTCTGTTGCTGTAAAATCTCACCTCCTGTTGGGGTCTGTCACATTCACCAGTTAAGAATGGAGGAAGGGTGACCAATTTCTACTGCCTTAAATTCAATTCCAATGCCAATTTTGACAGCAAATAATGAAAATAAGAATGGGATAAGAAGTGGATTTGTCCTTTGAATGTGTATGTATAAAGTATATGTTAATGAAGTGAGAAACTGGCTCTGCTTGCTTGCTTGCTTTTTTGGTCAATTAAGTTACATAAACATCACTGCATGACCTCAGTTGTTATCCATGGTGATTGCAACATTTGCTTTTGTGTTCTGAAGCAAAAACTTTAAAGGAACCTCAGTAGAACAATGGCTTGTGCGTTCTCTGAAGCAGCTCAATGATCATAGTCAAGGCCACAGGAACCTGCTTCACTGCCACAACAATATCAAACTTGTTACATGTTGCTGGAGAATCACCAGGCCTTTTAACTCGGCAGGGAGTTGCTGGAGCTGTTATATTGCCTGAGAAATGCAGGCATATGCCCCCACTGTCTCTGAGTCCTGAACCACAGCATAACTAAAGTTTACTATTAGAAGTCAATTCTGAAGAAAAAAAAACTAGCTGAAAGCCCCAAACATAAGCTAAAAACATTGCATTCACAAACTTGCATAGTTACGTAAGCTCAGTTCATGCATCTAATGCACTAATGCATCTAATCTAATGCATGCATTCTAATACGTGCTGGAACACAATACTACATGCAAAGTGCTACAGCTATAGCCATGACGACCAAACATTGCTTGGTGTCTTTAACGACATATGTGGTATTAACAAGAACTAGCAATTGACTTCTGGAAACATGACCATAGACAAATGATGGCTACTGAAGTGGTGTGTTTTTCATCTGTAAACTCCAAAAAATAAAGTTGTTCATTGTTGTCATAGCTCCACCTAGATGGACTACTATTGTCTTTCATTTTGCCATGTGTACGGAAGAGCCTCTGTGCTCCTATTGGTCATTGTCATAGATGTGACAAAACAAAAAATAAACATGCCAATCTTTCTGCCATTACATCCTCAACCATCACAAACACGGTTATGGTTGTTCATCCATTTTGACACACAATACGAGATAAAACAATAAATTCTTCCATCTCAACGCCAACTGTCATTTACGAACCACAATGACACTATGTCAAATGGACTGTGCCAAAATCGGGCTGAAATGGTGTAGTCTGAGCCTGACATAAGGACACAGGAATCTGAAGGTAGCTCGTAAGGATGTTTAATGGGACTGCATTGGCTGAGCACTCTGCCTTTGTATCCTTGAGAAGAGCATGTTTCTGGCCTTTCTCTTTTCCTCAACCCAGGCATGCAGTCCTCACAATCAACATATGCCTGACCAATGATATTTTTGGAACATGGATTAGCAACATTGTCTCTAGACATTTAATTATTCATTTTTTTTAGATAAATATGTCATGATTTACAGCAGTATATCAATGAAACTCTGATACTGTGACAGAAAAAGCATGTTAGCTCCAACACAATGCTGATCAATCCAACTGAAGATCTAACTTCAGTTTAATTCCAAGTATCATGAAGATCCTCAGAATGATTTGAAAATAACCACCAGAGGTGTTAAAGGAGGACACCTCTGGTGTACTGGACTCAGGAGAAGGGGAAAATGTCCAAGAACCTAAGCATCACCAAACCACATCATATCTGCCATAAGACAACTGGTTATAATCCAATATACCATTATGTTCAATGCACATAAACACTTGTCAATATTGCACAGCTAAATATGTTTTCTTTAAAATAAAACAAACACTGTCACATGACCGCTAATGCTAACACATCGTAAACCCCCACCCGCAAAATATTACTTATGGTTACATTTCATACAACAAAATAAACCACAGTTTCACAAAAGGATTCTAATAACAAAATGTAAAAAATGAACAGAGAAAAAGAGTTGTGACCTTACACTGGTTTCCTCAAATGCAGGCCACCTCCTGCCTGGAGCAGAAATCTACAAGCCTGATCTAGCCTTTAATCAAAAGCATAGCACTGAAGCCAGATAGGGGAGGGGCGGGGCTAAGATCGTACTATGAATTTTGCAGGGGTGCTACTATTTTTAACTTAACACAAGCTTATACTTGACAACGACAAATTAGCAGTGTTGTGCGTTTAGTTACACTTAACAACAAGCCACAAACATGATTGTTGTCTTTTCTTTAATTGAAGTGCCATTTTTCCCTTTATCATTAACTTTAAAGTATATATGAAAAAGAACTGAAACAGAGAAGTCCATAAATAGCTAAACTGATCTCAGAATATCAAATTGAAATGAACACGTTCTTCAGCACAGTCATACTGGACTGCTGCTCCAGCGTCTTGCTATCAGGTAACACAGTTGAGCAGACAATGGAAAATTACTAGAGAGTATGGAGCATACCATTCAAAGAACTAACAGGGGACACTAGCTTGTATCGGCAGAAGCCGCCAAGCGTAATAAAAAGCCAGTCTGCAGTATTCATTGATTGGGAAAGTTGCTTATCTTATAAGTTGTTTATCTGGTTACCTTGTACTGTAGTTCCAGCAAAACAGCCATTACAAATTAATCATAACTACAAAGCCAGTTGGTTTGTAACAATTTGTGTTTAATGCTTAAAGCGTAACTCAATATTGGGCCACGTATTTTTGCGTCCATTCATTTTTACTTTTTTAACCATGATAAGAAAAATAAAAACAAGCGTTGTATTTTTAAAATGCAATGCTGAATACCAACATTTGAATTATAACTGTACTCACAAAATGCTTGCTTAAGAAAAAAATTATTGCCATTTTTGTGATTTTGTTTGCACTTTTATTAAACATTTCAAAAATGCACAAAGTAATATCGTAAAAATGTTGTCTTTCTAAATTACACTGATTTCCAAAAAGATCCCACAGTCACACTTAAATTGACTTAACAAAAGTCTGTGTATTGTAAGATATTGTACAATTATTTTTAATGATATAGGTTGCAGTTGGGGCTGGATGCCATGGTACAGACATGGCCGAGTCTCTTGGGAGACTCTTGGGAGCTCCCAGTTCAGAGGGAGCTTCTGTCTCAGGCTTGGAAGTCGATCTTTCACCCTTGGCCGGAAATTTGGAAACTGTGGGTCTGGCCCCTGTGGAGATGATTCTAAGTTCCAGAGCTCCTACTAAATGTATGCCCTGAAATGGCAGCTCTTCATGTCATGGTATGAGCAACACTGTGTTGACCCAGTTCACTCCCCAATTGGTTCAGGGCTGGATTTCCTTCAAGAGTGCCTTCCTGCACTCATGGTTTATGTGGCTGCTGTTTCAGCAAGCCATAAACTTGATGTAGCCTCTTTTGAGAAACTTCTTTTG
This sequence comes from Ambastaia sidthimunki, assembly GCA_036877625.1. Classification (NCBI taxonomy): domain Eukaryota; kingdom Metazoa; phylum Chordata; class Actinopteri; order Cypriniformes; family Botiidae; genus Ambastaia; species Ambastaia sidthimunki. Next base: position 13,632 of record JAZGTK010006078.1, read on the forward strand.
ATGATGACTGAGATGGCTGAGGCCTTTTAGTCACATGACCCTTCTTAAAACCTACCATTGTAGTTCTATGGGGCTTATCAGGGGCGCTACTCAAAATATAGCACACAGATTGTATTTGAAGCTAACATTTGAGACAAAATGTTTGTTGTGAGTGAACCTTATTTAATTAAGCTAAATTCAAAATGACCTATAGTGTGTATGAACATACTGGATCAAATATACCACTATCAGCATTATTAATATAATTTACTCTATCTAAATACTGATTTACTCTATATAAATTCTCCCTTAGGAAGTAATAGACACAATTCAAGACATAACAATAAATTGTCTTTTCTTATTGTGAGACTTCTGAAGATGAACAGCAACAACAGCTACACTGTTAATAGGGGCTGAAAGTATGAACTCATTTTCCAAAAAATGTTTTAGAAGTTTGTATAAATACACAATCCATGCAGCGCTAATAGCTAGCAACCTAAAGTCTTTGTTCACAATTTCACTGCTCATGCAGGAAGTGAAGCTGTACAACCTCAACCGGTTTCAGCCAGTTCTGCTTTTTTTTCACTCAGGATGTGAGAGGCTCTTTTCCTCATCGTTCTTTGTTCCATTTTTACATATTTAATTAGAAAACTTTGATTAGAACATTTTAGAGGCATGTTTTCTTGTGGAATTACTGTCTGTGTTTTCAATTATGTACACTATTTCTTAACAAATTAAACACATACAAATAACTTCTGTACGAAAAGGAAGAAACAACATATTTAAATTTTTTTAATGAAAAATACAGCATACAAACAGGATTTACGATATACCAGCATGCACGCAACACTATTTTATATGGAAGAGAAAACTCAACCACTCATGAATTCTACACATGTATTTTCCAGCGCACAGTCAGAAAGCATGTGAACAAAGCATTTCTCTACTAGTGCCACAACTAAAAACGTGAAGACATTCCCAGCAAATGCACAGCGTAGCTGCACAGCTACCCTGTGACTCACAGCACAGTCGTCCCCTCCCCCCATGAGCACAGTGAACGTCAATGATCGAGTGGAAAATTACAGACAGAACGGGTCATACCATTATAAGAGATCTTTAGGGGTGGAGCATGCAGGCACAGGTAGTCTTTAGGTATTGTGAAAACAGACTATGAACAGACCTTCATCCAGACAAAAAAATATAAATGTAGTGCTTTGCATTTGTAAAAATAAATCGATAATTAACGCTGTTAAACGAGCAGACAAAGTTAGTAGAGGGAACATTTTAAATAATGACGCACAACAGAATGCACACATGGAATAAAAAAACAACAGTGCTGTTTGTATATATATAAAACAGGACACTACAGATTGTGAACAGTTAGCAAGAGTTGTAATAACGTTTCCTAAAGGGACACGTCTCCAAAAAGCACTGTGCCTCTTCTCTACATGTCTTCAAACGCCTGGTGTTAAGCTTGATGCTCACTTGATGGCACAATGTTCCCAGCCCAGTGATACGGAGTTACCAACAGGACATGCCCGTACCAATCAGCTTCCAAATCCAGTCCAATAACAGCTGCACAGTCTTGCAGTTAAATGGTCAATACGATTTAGGACAAAAGGTGCAACCTGTTCCTTCTTAAACCACACAGTCTTTCTAAAATTCCTAACTTTGGTAAGTTTTTAGTTTAATATTTGGGTATGGTTGGGTATCAGGTTGGTATTGTCTCAGCATGACATCATAGTGCAACCAAAAATGCCTACTTCTACATCATTGCCTCTTTAGCCCCACCCACTGATTCTTGAATGTATTAGGAGGTAAATACAAGAATGGTGCAAATACACAATTATTTGCACAACAGATGCCTTCAGGAAAGACTGGATCTTGTACTTACCACTTGTTCTGGAAGCCTAATACCACTGTTTCCACAGATGCACTTATAGAGTATTGGGTACCGCTTTGTTTTACAGTCCTGTTTCATGTACTTTGTACTTCCTGTGTAACTGTAATTACTATTTACGAACCATGAACCTAACCCCAACCCTTACCCGTATTAAGTACATGTAGTTACCGGCAATTTGTTGGGAAAGTACACTGTAAGTGCACATACTGTGATATATTTGTTTTGATAATGCTTTATTTATAATCCTTTAATTGTAAGTTTGATAGTAAAGCCGGTAGATCATGGTCAGGGGGTAGCTTAACAAAGTCTGGTGGAGTGATATGAACCTGTAATGCGGTGAAGTGACCTGGAACTACTTTGTGTTTCTTGCATAAAAAATAACGCACACGTTAGAATGTGTGTAAACCATAAAAAACAACTACCTGGATGTACGTTTTCCCGTACATAACTCACAAATACAAAAGGAGTAAAGAAACATTATTAATCGCCACGCAGTGTTGTGACAGACTGGAGTTTTCGTGGTATTTGAGGTGTATCACTGAATTTCACTGGTTGCCATTTTTCAACATCAGAAGTTTTCAAAATTTCATGCATTTGGGGGCGGAGCTTTGAAAATCACTTAAAAATGCATCCAAGTGTTATCCAATCATAGTGGGTCACCTACTTTACATTCACATTAGTCTTGAATTCAGTACGCCTATCAAAACAGAGTATTTCAAAGACAGGTTCAAAAATAGGAAAAAAACTAGTCTATTATTTCTCATTTATTATTTTTATATAAACCTCTTGCTGACAGTATATGACCTGACATAGCATGTAAAAAAAAATGCATGACCCTTTTAAACACATGCAAACTCCTTTAACATTATATAAATACATCATTTGAAAATATACATTTATCAAATGTCAGTGTGAAATCGTTTCACAATACCAAAGCAAATCAAAACAATCATGTGTTCCAGGTTTGATGTATTAAAATCGCAAAATACAAATGAAATTTCAAATTAAACAACATTAAACTATTAAAAGTTACAATGGAAAAGAGTGTGACATTCGTTTCGGGAAGATAAGCGTGTAAACTCACCCAGTGTTTTCGGTCCGGGCGTCTAGCGACCCGTATCTCCACAAAATCGTTTGCACGGGAATCGCTTCGTTATTAAATACCGGCGATACGCAGCGGATTGAGATACAGTCACACGATACGGTGTGACACATACAGATACAGTCACACGATACGGTGTGACACATACAGATACAGTCACACTGACTCTAGGCTACAGTGTGAACGGGACTCACAACACTTCTAATGTGATCGCGGCTCTGGTTGTACAGCGGGGGGAGGAGACACGTGTTTCGCGGGACAGCTCGGCAATAAAGCGCCTCCTACCCGTTTCTCAACGTTTAGAAAACGCTTTTGTAAACATGAAACATATTGTGCTGTGTAGATTTGCCCGTTTACTGACATTAAAATACTTTAATTCTTGAGTTTACATTTGTGTAATACACAGAAGAACTCCTGTTTTGTTTACAATCCAGCCCACAGGTTCAATCACTTGCGGTTGTTCTCCTCTATTAGCATAATAATGGTTTGGGGTGGATATACGATCACCGTGAATCACAATATAAAGATTTTAGGTAAATAACTTTGTGTGGCAATTTTATTCACAGCTTTATAAATGATATAAAATGGGTGAAAATGGCTTTGTATACATTACAGCACTTTTATACCATTAAGCTCATGTTTCTGTTTGGATCATAAACAACCGCTGGTCGCTTTATCCTGCGGTATATTTCAGCTCTTCTGAGCGGCTCTACTGCTGCACCATATGCGGGGAAGAGAGACTGAATGTGGGGGGAGAAGTTAGCTGCGACCCGTGGGACGGGTTTGGTCCCTCCAGGCTTATAAAAATGATCTTTAAATTGATTTAAATGTGAAGGCATTTTAGTGTATAGGGTAAACAAATTCCCTGTTGTTGTACTACCATACTTAATCTATTTTAAATCAAAACATTCTTTTCAGCATGTTTTACTTTCGTTTTGTCATTAAAATACATAAATCAAGGCCACATTGTGATGATTATATATAGTGTACACATTTTTCTTAAAGAATTGAGGTTAAACATTTTGTTGAGAAGCATGTAGTTGCCCTTTAAACCAGCATCGAGTGTTTGCAATAACTTTCTTTTGCAATCACATGTGGAATTTGCTCGTATACTGTTGTTAAAATTGACTATTTATAGCAGTTTATATCGCGGCACAAATTTGCATTCCAGATGTACATATTTTAACGGTTATAAAAGTTTCTAAGGTTATAAAAATATCCCAAATCTCAAGAAAACACATACAGGGGTTCATGAACCAATGCACCACCTCACCTGAACTCTACAACAGAACTAATATATACAGTATAAGCCAACTACAGTATAAGCACTTACAGCCGTGGGTGATGATCCACTTAGTCCTGTTTGTCCTCTGAATATTGTTGGGATGGCTGTATCCTTCAGACGTCGTACTATAATACCGGTAACACTGTCCACGTTTTCCAAATAGTCATCTGGCATGAAATGGTCCGAGCAAACACGCCATTTCTTGACCGATTCTAACGGTGTTTTGAGATCTATGTTCAGAGCTGTCAGCCATTGATTCATTCGTACTTTGTTTCTCGTTGTAATTCTATGAAACATTGTAGTTGAGTACACCTTAGACTTACTATCACAGCCCTTTACAATGCACATAACCATGACTAACCGCACACAGGTAATCCAGCCACTAACCACTAATGCGTTCACACCAGACGCGCATCAAGCGTTAGGCGCCAGCGATTTACATGTAAAGTCAATGCAAAGACGCGAATAGACATTCTGCGACGCGATACGCGCGAATAGGCGGCGCGAACTGAGCGTTTTGGGCGTTTGACTAGAAAATAGCAACTTTTCATTTTGTGCTGGTCTTAGTACACGATATAACTACAGAAGAGTCAAGTTTTAAATGGGAAAAATATCGAAACTCTTTGGTCATTTTTGAACGCGATGCTACTGGTCTAATTGGATTTAATGAATTATGCTAAGCTATGCTAAAAGTGGTTCCGTCAAACCTGGAGATCGGCTGAATGAATTGCAAAACGGTAAAACTCAACCTATGAACTCTGATGGAGTTGGAGAATGAGCCTATTTCCCTCAAAAATGATGTTCCTTTAAAATGTCTACTGCAGTACCTCCGGCGAACTGGTGGGGGCGCACAAAGATAGATACTCGATTGGTCTTAATTACATTTAAAAACATGGTCAAATTCACTTTTGCAAATCTCTCATAATGACACAGAAAGAAAAACTGTTGGCTGTTGAGTGCCACATAAACCCCAACTCTCTCTCTCGCCTCCCCGATTGTGAAACAGAACCGTTTGTGCTGGTTTAACAGCCACATTTACATTCATTAAATGAGGGACTACAATTATAACTGTTAATAATAAGGCAGGTAAGCAAACCAGCCTAACCAACACACAGCATAAGCTGAAGAAACAAAGCAGAAAGAGTCACAGAGCAGAAAGAGTATCTGGCTCCTTCTTTCCATGTGAGACACAAAGATAGAAACAACATCCAGACAAAGAGACAAATAAAATATTTTCCACGTAGTTTAGAAACGTGAGAATCACTTCAGATAAACTCTAATCATGCGAGTCATGCACGCAGGAGAAGAGTTTAATATACTATAAAATAACACTCCCAGCAGAAACATCTAATGTACATTCATGATAAATGAGGACTACTTTACATGATGCAACAAAATATGCATCAAAATAAACTTACAGCGTCTTGTGGCGCCGTCGATGAATTCGGATAGAAAGTAAAGCGCAGTGTGAACTGAATGGAGATCAATCTGCGCCACTCAGTGGATCTTCTGAATACGAACTCAATTGATTGTATTGTCATAAAGCGCCCTCCTCGGGCGACGTGTGCGAAACACCTTTGTCTCGAATAACACAGTAAAGGAAATTATGGCAAACATGTTTATTAAATTAAAACACATGTATTTTAATAAATAAAACATACAATGTATAAATAATGTTTCATAATTATTTTGTTCAAAGTTGTTTTGTTGTTCCACACCAGCACTAATAAAAATGTGAAAACAGAACAAAAAAATGATGGTGAACTGATTTAAGATCATTGTCAACACAGATCTAAGTTTCCTACTTTGATAATATATCAGTTTGTGCAGAGATGAAATGTATGAGATTGTAGGAATAATTACACACAGAAATAGAAATATTGGCACACGTGGGCATTGAAAAAATACATTGGTGATGGTAAGTCAACAACAAACAAAATCATGACAAACAACATATGCAAGTGTTGTATCATTCACACAGACACACATCTACATTGGGTGTCCATACAAATTGTGCTGAAGGAAAACCTTAAAGCCTTAAACTATGATTTTCAAAAGGCACTGATCATTTTCAGTCAGTGCTTTTTAGGTTTCATCCTGAATTTTAATTGGCCACTTATAAGTGACACTTAGTAGCAATGTAAACCCATTGGCCACTGTCGATCATGACATACATTTCCTGTTTGGATTAATCTGTAGGGATATACTGATCTTCAACGGTCAATACAGAATCCTCTGAGACTGGCAGAGTTACACAGCAAGTGTAAAAACTGTTTAGATAAACACTACAGGGCCAAAAGATAAACCCCTTTAACTCTTATTTAAAATCTGTACTTAAGAAGATCAGATTCACAGAGATTCTTGCATTGGCAAATGTGTTTTAATGTTTAATGTTTTAATAACTAAGGCCTGTGGTAAACTGCAGACTTCAGTGGCAGTGCAAATCTGTGTGCTGACCCGAATCAAACTGCCCAAAGCTGTGTAACAGAGGTTCTGATAGAGGTTAAAGGTCACACTTTGAAGTTGAGACAAAATCGTACACGGTTAAAAATGCTTGAACGCAGGTCTTTTTTTTTAGTTTCACTTGATCCCTGCGCAAAGATTATCATGAGCAATCTCGCCCACTTAACTGGGGAAGGCAAGACCTAATTTTGGAGGGTTGTGCAAAGCGGGCGAGTTCCATGAGGAGTTAAAAGGAGTATGAAGACAAAACCTTGACAGCAATTGAATCTTCATAGCATGCGCAGCTGAATTGTTACAAAGTGAGACTTTGTAATTTTCGGTCTGTTATCTATTTCAAGCTTTCTCGCTTGTTTTTTTCACAGGTTGCTGTGTTGTGTATCACTGCCAGAGGAGGAGATGGGATGCAGACCTCCGTTATCATTGAGCCTCTTGGCGCGATACGTCTCGTAGTGGATGTTATGAGTGACCTCCTTCAGGTCCTGGAGGTGAGACCTGAGCATATGATGACATCATTGTACAAGTTATAAGAGCAAACAGCTAAATTATAAACAATCAATAAAATAAAGTTTCATATGTCACCTAATCAGGAAATCACGAAGTAAAGAGAATTCACAGTGATTTGGATTTTCAACTGTAGGGATAAAAAAAGGTTACCATTATGTTACCATTGAATGTTACCATTATAACATTCAGAACAAAATACTGTAAGGTTAAGTAATGTAAAATGAGTCCTTCTCTTGTGTGGTCAACATCAAGCCACAAAAAGATTTATTACTCAATAAATAATACTCGGTAGGCTTAAGCATGTGAGTTTGTGTATGAAATTGTTATGGTAAAAGGTTTCCCCAACTTAATACAAAAGTGTTTTTAAGTCAGTTAAAAATAAAGAATGTGCCTTAGCGCAAAAAGATGAAAAAAGGCTCACTCACCCTCCACCATTCCCCACTGTGTCTTCCTCCCCAGAACTCGTTTGCCATTAAACGGGTATTCTTTATCACTTCCTACCACAGCA
>JAZGTK010006079.1:0-21375 GCA_036877625.1 Ambastaia sidthimunki
TGTTTGGTAGCTTATCTGTCTGTTTGGGTGTGTGTCACGCTTGTCTGTCTATGTGGGTGTGTCACGCTTGTATGTGTGTGTGGTTTACATGCACATACCCTCAGTTTGTGTGTGCGTGTGTATGAGACAGGTGCATGGCGCGGTCCAGTTGCTGGGCAGTCATGACGGTGGGCAGAAAAACTGGCTGGTTTGGTGCCTGACATCACAGTCAATGGATATTTTCCGTTGGCAGTAAGCCTTTACTCACCCCCCTCCCTTTTATGTGACATTCTTTAAACCCATCCCACACACTCTGATATACAAAGAAGCACTTATTCTTTTATCCTAACACACTCAATTAATGCTGCAAAACATTAATGTAATAAAAGGTTACATCACTAATAGCAAACAACGACCTATATGTAATTTTAGTCTCACCTTCAGCCTCTACATCTGTGTAATAAGTGAAGTTTAAAGGCAGTGTTGATGATCAGAAACATTTTAAGTGATGCTGGTTAAAAGTCTGTTCACATTGTGATAGCGATCACTAAGTAAAGTGCTCCAAATATATATTTATATATCTTCCTTGGAAGTCTTTGGACCATAAATGTTCATCCAAGCATTGTATTCTGAATCTGGTCTGGTCTGAAACACCCACTTCTCACAAACCAATCAGTTCCTGATGGGTGAAATCCGCTCCCAACAGTTGGATATCCTGTTTCACTTTGAAACGCATCACGTTACAAAAATAAAATGGGTTGCTCATGGCGGTTCATGTTGACTTGTCTAAATCAGTTTATTACAGATACCTCTAGTTGTTTGGATCAGTTTATATGAGGTCATACAGAAGCTGAAGGTACTGAGATCACAGTTGACTAAGGGCGTTTTCACACTGGAAACTTTTGTTGTGGACTCCAATCCGTTTGACTTCAGGTTTGTTTGGTTGGTATTAAAGCCGTTTTTTTAAACCACACCAGAGTTTGCTTTCAAAGCAGGGTGGAGGTTCAGGATCATGTGGACTGTTCACAGTCTGGACTAACACTGAATTGAACCACAATGCATGTGTGATTGGCCTACAGCTTGATGCATGTCTGCAAAAAATGGCTTTGCATCCAATGCGTTTCTTGCATGCCTCTGCAGAAAGTTTTTAATTTTTTGTGTGACCTGCATTTTTTTGTTTTTTGTAACTCTTTGCCTAAAAACCTTTTGTTTCAGATACATTGAAGGTTTGCTTTTACATTATATAATATCATGTGACTAACTTTAAACATTATCATTTTAAAGTTAGTCTTCTATTTTTAATATATACGCATTGTTATCATATGAACCACTTCTAAGCTGTCTTGGCTGACAATGTTTAGGTAACGTTTTCCTACAAACCTACAGCAGCAGTAAAGATTGCAGACGAGCAGCTTGTGTCAGTGGTCACATGGTTTTGTGGACAAGCACTAAGATCAAACAAACCCTTTGGCCTTAGAACAGTGAATTCATTCATTGCTCTAAGTTCCTAGCATGCAAGATATGCTTTAAAAAGAGACTCTCAATCGTTATAATGTGTGGGTTGTGTTTGGCTTCCTTCCAGAATCCCATGACCTGTAGACGTATCGTCAAATCATTTCTGAGGTCACCACGTTTGCTATTGTGTTGCCATTTGCTTTTTTGTGCAGCATTGATATTTCTAAAGTTTTAAGTGAATTGTTCTGTATGTCAGTTCCTTGTCGTGCAGTCTCATGGGTGCCCAGGTCATAAGGACTGGTTTTCTCTTCGTGTTTGTTTGAAGGGGAGTGCCTCACAGATGACTCCCTCCCTCAGGAGGTCAATCATTCACTTCCAGCATTCTCTCCGATGCCGTCTGGACCTCTGGGCCTCTCCTCACCCCGCTGGAGCTGTTTGTGTATGCTGCACCTCTTCTGTTAAATGTTTTATGAGCGTGAGGTCCAAGCTCCGAGGTTGCAGGTGAAGGAACATGGTGGCAAATCTGGGTCATTGTTCCTATCGGCTAGAATTTAAAATGCGTCTCCCCGCACGAGGAGGAAGTGATGCGTGTGTAGACGTGTCTCTGTCCTCTGCTGTATTCCTCAGTGTGCAGTCAAACGAAGGTTAGGGATTAATGTAGTCTTTGTCACAGGCGCCACACGGCTCTTTTACATCCCCGTCACTAGCCATCTGTTTGCATAGATCTAGAGTGAGCATTAAACGTCCCTTCCGACACGGTCATCGTCTTTGAGCAAAGTCAAAATCAGCATAGAGTGCCACTCAAAAATTGCAAAAACTCGAGAGCTTCTGAAGTTGTGATGTCAGGATTCAAAATCTCTCACCAAACTTTGTTGAACAATTTTGTGTTTCTGGCAGGTGAAACAACTACAAGAAACAAGTCAAACAATCGTGTTCTGCATTTACTTCAATAACCTCTAGTTGTCAACTGTGTACAGTCAAACTTTATTCATTTTAAATCGTCTATGTTGTTTATCTTTCCTCAACTTCAGATCTATTACTGGTTTTAGTAATCATAGCTTTAGACTACACTTAATGTTGGCTTTTTTTAAAGCTGGCATAATTGGGGCCAATGGTTAGGCTGAGTTGAGAAAAAGTGGATGAGATGTTGGACAGTCTGATCTAGTCTGATCACAGTCTGATCTTCTAACACTTGGCTTGAGGTGTTTGGTAACTGAAGAATATTTGGTGGAGTGTTTCATATGTTGGAGCCAGTGAGTCTAGTCATTTCTTTAGTCTGAGCTCTGAGTTTGGTTACTCATCCTCTCTTGTTTGTTTGTCTTTAATGCTTCTGCTTTGATGACCATAAGGGATCTGCTTCCAGATGAACCCGTGGACAAGCAAATGCTCAGAATCACCAGAACTTTGGTTTTACACCATGTAACATCTTTCCTCTGCTTCATCTTTGACACTTGAGTGGGGGTTTATGTTTTTGGTACACGTTTCATTTTCGAGAGTGGTGTAGATGATTAATTTATCAACTTGTCTCCCCCAACCCCCTCACAAGGGCCCACACTTCTACTGCATGGTGGACCAGCTGCTCGGAGGGGTAGAATGGATGTTTCTTCAGCCATTGTCTGGGGTTCAGATCTCCGGGGGCCGCCCCCCGTCTTTACTCTGTTGACCTATCAGCTGTGTCCTCAGTCCCTGAGGGACTCTCTTGCTCTGATTTAGCACGTCCTGTCTGAAGGACGTTAGGACTGCCGTCTTTTGTTCTTCTGCAAATATGATCAGAGCTTTATTCTCTTTGCTCTTGTGTCTAAAGCAAAAGGCACATGTGCTGCTCTCAGGACTATTGGACTTTGGCAGGTCTATCAATCACAGACTCCGTACATCACCCCGTGAGCCCTTGCAAACACAGCTTCCATTCTGCTGTTTAAAGATGGTATCTCTTAGGTGCAAGCCAGCAAAGTGTTTGACCTTGTTTTTTTAATGCATACAACAAAATGGTTGCTTTATTATTTTCATGAGCACTTAAAAGTGCACAAAGCAGCTATTTATGTTCTCAGACTCAAAATTATTTGTTTCTATGACAACACTTGTTACTTCAAAAAGGATTCATGTTTGGCTGTTGTTGGCAAAAAAATAGTTCATCTCTACATTAATTCACCTCTGTGTGCTTGATGAAGTGCCGTGGAAATGAGTTTCACCCACCTCTTATCCAAAAAGTTCGGTTTAGTTGTTTGGTTTAGTTGTTTGGTTTAGTTGTTAGTTTAGTTGTTAGTTTAGTTGTTTGGTTTAGTTGTTTGGTTTAGTTGTTTGGTTTAGTTAAATGTGTTTGCTTCAAAATAGCAAACGATGTTTGTATATAAGACACTTTTTTCGCCTTCAAAGATTTTTATGGTTAAAAATAAGCAAAAAATGTCTGTTTAAAAAGAAATTAACAGTTATTGAGCAAGCACAGCAGTGTTGAACACATAGATCAGTGTTCAAAACACTTTTGTTACCCTGTTTTGCAAGTTTATAATGATCTAGAAAATGATCTGTCGGTTCTTTTAGAAGTTACGGAGTAGAAGTTGGCAGTAGAAGTTACGAAATGCTTTAAAATCAAAACATTTAATGCTTTCTAAACATCCTCCTGTTGATAATGGCAGTTTAACTTGAATTACCTTTTTATTCTTCTCCAGGGAAAGTTTATGTCAAACGAGACACAAACAGTCGCTCTCACAAATTTTGGACCCTGTTTTGACCCCAACACTGTGCAAACAGTGGAAAGCTCTGACGTTTACAATCATAGCTGTCTTGCTATCTGAGAATGTGAATCTAAAGATGGTGTGTAAACTCTGTGTCACGTTCAGCTGTCATCATGCAAGCATGAAATCATATACATGCTTTGTTGAGGGTTTAATATCTAGAGATGTCTCAAAACAGCTGCCAGAGCGCCACGCTGAACTCTAGTCAAAGCTATACGGCTAAATGTTTCAGATACACTTTCATAAAACCAAACAGTTGTTTTAACATTCCCGTCTGTTTAAAAATAGGTTAGGCAATTTTGGAGAGGCTGGCAGTAGCAAGCTAGCTTTGAAAACATAAGATCCCACCCTCTGTTCAGAGTGTCCAAGTAGGACATCCAATCATTGTATTTGGACTGAAGGCAATGATTTGATGAATGTTTTCTGGGCCTGCATCTTCCACAGAAGATATATTTCTATAAACATATTTAGACTTATTGATTGTTATCAAGAGTTGAAGAGACTTTTAAACCAGCATAAGAAAAAACTTTTACCTTGCCTTAAGTAACATTCAGTGTTATCATGGCCTACATAAGCACATCAGACAGTGTTTGAGGTTTTTTAGGGCACGCCTGTTGTTACGGTAAGTCAGTCATTGTTGATTCACAGACTGAGGGAGGCACGTAAACGTGGAGCTATTTTTTGGGTGAAAAAGCATTCAGGGGTGCTAAGCTGTTTTCAAGTCCTGCGGTGAGGAGCCTTTGTTGGTGTTTTGGTATGAGATTCAAGCATTTCCTACCTACAGCTTTCAATCAATCAGCTTTTTTCTCTGCCTGTCTCCGTCTTCACTCTTTTCTGTGGCTCAGGTTTTTCTCCAAGGTGGAGGGGAAACGTTGAAAAGAGGGATAAGAAAGCACGAGTTTTACTGCTCTCTCTCGCTTTTAACTGCAGCTCATTCTGCCTACGGTGCTTTTGTTGGGCCCCTCGCACCCCTGCCGAGCATTGTGGGAGAAACCCTCCCCGGCAGAGGCTTGTGGGAAAGCTGTGTGTTCACTCATCAGGACTGACAAAATCAATAGGTTGGTGCACAAACAGGGTCCCCACGAATCTGCCTGACGATGGAATAAAGGAGCAGTGAGAATTATACCTTCTATAACTAAGAGAAACATTTACATTTTACATCTATGCATGTGGAAAAAGCTTTTATCCAAATCGTTTTTAAAGTGTTTTGCGCTGCTAACCTAATTCACTGCCAGTTAAGCTACAGGAACACTGTTTAGCTTTAAGAAAACTGGTTAGATTATAAAATGAAGCCAATAAACCAGTCTTGATTAGCATCATAAGTTAGTAAACCAGAAATTAAAGAAAATACGATAGTTGGATTTTAAATTATGACACCTCATATAACGTCTGATATTTTATATGTTGTTTGTGTTGTTAGTTTCTCGGTGGGCAAAGTAAAACTGGACATTGAAATCAGCATTAGGCTCATTGTGTGTTTACTCTATATACGCTCATTATATTGTAAGGTATGTGTAGCACTGATGCGTTTAAGATGATCGATGTTGATTGGTAAAGCTGGTTTTGGTTACCATGACGAGGCTCACCCAGGGTTAGATGGATGTCACATCTTGGTCTCATGCATTATAATCCAATAAAGAAACACACATTAGACTTTTGTAAGGCATCAAAATGTTGGAGTTTTATAAGGCACTTGAAGGTTATAGAAAGAATTTGTGATTTTTAGTAAGTCTTATTTTTAGGATATAAATAGTTGTTATTGAATGAATCACATTGTAAGCTATGAATGTGTGTGCGAGAGTGTGTGTGTGTGTGCGAGTGTGTGCGAGTGCGTGTGCATCAATATCTGGTATCGACGGTATTTGTTGCTATAGTAATGATGTAAATGTCAGAACGATGCCAAGAGACTTAAACTCTCATACAACAACTGAGAGCAGCTGTCAGTGGAGAGACACAGAGAGACACAGAGAGACACAGAGAGACACAGAGAGACACAGAGAGACACAGAGAGACACAGAGAGACACAGAGAGACACAGAGAGAGAGATGTGGTTGATCTTTATAATCAACCACAGAGACATTTTACACAGTTTAGAATCAATAGACCCTGTTTAATTTAAACCTGCAATGTATTTTTCTTATGTTTTCATTAAATATATTGTGTGATCGTTTACTGTTTGTTTCTGTTGAATTCCCCAGGTTGTTGATTAATGACATTTTACACAGTATGGATACTGCGTACTTGATTCAAAAAAATAATGGATGTTGATGTGATAAAGTATTTGAAACAGAATCTCTTTCTCCTGACATTAGAGTTACCCAAAAGTCAAATCATCACATTTATCCTCAGCACATGTATGTTCTCTTCCAGACTCTTCCTTCTGGTGCCCACAGACTGTCATTCGTCACTTCAGCCTTCAACCATTTCATCCGTTTTAAAAATAAAACTCATTCACACATCTCAGTCTTTCTGTTCAGACTCCAGCAAAACCATCTACGTCCATCTCATCATGTCTGTTCCCGTGTCACACGCATGCACACACGTGATCTGAAACGTATGATTAAATGCACTTGATTATATATGATTCTAGTCTCGACTTACTGTTGACATCTACTAAGAACTCTGTCTCGGTTCTTTTTTAGAACTTGTTGACTTTGCTGTGATGTAAAGATTAAGATTGTTTTAGTTTCATTCATCTATTAAAAGCAAACGCATCTGTCCTTGTTAAAGGAATTCTTATGACAGATATTCCTGTGAGCAAACGCCACCACCATCAGAACAGCTGATAATTTGCTATTTAAAACCCAGCGTGACTGTTTAGCTACTGCCAGTATCTCCCCCCACACCACACACCCCCTCAGTAATTATTTCCATATCGCTATCATATACTTCAGCTGTTTCTGCCAGGAGCTTTCTGCCAATATGGTTCTGTTTTAATAATTGGCATTTAAACATATTTATTTTTATATAGTTTTTTTAATAATGATATTGTTTATGTTTATAATACAAACATATGTCTGTTTCTGTAGCTCAACTGGTGGAGCTTTGCGTTAGCAGCGCAAAGGTTGTGGGTTCGATTCCAGGGAACACAAGTGCTGATAAAAATGTAGACCTTGAATTCACTGTAAGTTGCTTTGGATAAAAGCATCTGCCAAATCATTTTTTTTTGTTAAAGTCACCCTGAAAAAAATATATTGTTCTTAGTTTTTATGGACTATTGCAGTGTCTATTGTAAATGACTTATCTGAGCACATCTTTTTTTGTTTTTAATTCATGTGCCCTCATAATCTTTAATCAAAATCTAATGTTTTTCCCCTCATCAGACCTTCTCTGATGACGTCAGTCTGGCTGCTTGGGCGGAGCCAGAGCCGTTAACCCCTCCCATCCAATGATCAGTCTGTTGTGAGCTTTAAAACACCCACAATTCCTACAGAGCTGACCAGTTCCCGGTGGAAAAAACAAGTCACAGCCTTAATTTTTCTGTTTTACTTTGAAATACAACCAGATATAATGTTTGAGCATTATATGCATATATTTGACCATAAGTTAAGTTTAACAGACCTCTGTTGTCTGATAATTATAACAGGCTGTTATTGGCTGAGCTGTGTCAGGATGCTCAAACAAACAGCTGCTTCATGTTTTGACAGTAATGCTTTGAACACTCTTTTGGGAAGACAGATTACTAGCATTTGTTTCTTCTTCTTAAACTGGGATAAAGAAAGTTTTTTAACATCCACAAATGTGCAGTTTTTTACAGCTTTAAGCCTCTGGTCAAGGTGACACTAGTAAAATATTTTGCACAGTTTGCTCTGAAGTTAATAAGCAGCAGTAAAATTCTCTCTATTCAACAAGAATAAATCATTCCCAAGAACGTTGCTTGTTTTTGATAAGAACTGGGGTCATGAATTATTTTATTACAACTTTTCAGATAAACGTCCTCATTGTAGCACAAACGCTGTCTGTGGCTGCTGTTACTGACAGATTTCATGAAGACTTTCATGAAATTTCAGATTTTCATGTTTCGATATCTCAATTCGGTAAATATAACATTTATATTTATTCATTTGGCAGACGCTTTTATCCAAAGCAACTCACAGTGATTTCCAGGTCTACATTTTTATCAGTACTTGTGTTCCCTGGGATCAAACCCACAACCTTTGTGCTGCTAACACAATGCTCTTCCAGTTGAGCCACAGGAACACCTAACTTAAACCTGCACAGGTGTTTTGCTAAGACACACTGTCTCTCTGTTGCTACTGTTGTTTGCTTTTACTTCTTAAATTGACATGCTTACATTTATTTTATCCTTTATAGCAATCCATAACTTGACTCTCTACTGCCATCTCTGTTCGAAACATAAAATTGCAGTTTACTTGGTGTTATTTTCTTCATGTGGATGACAAGTTTAATTTTTAAACAACTGCTGTAAGAACAAGCCACAAACGCTGTACCATCTAGAGTACTTGGACATGTGATAAAGTAGCCGGATCTTCTTCTTTCTGTTTACAGATGGACGTTTCCCATGAAATCAGACTGACAGCCCAGATTATAAATCAATATTATAAATTTACCGTTGCGAATCAGGTTAAGGAAAGGAGATTGTGTTGAACACTGATCTGTTATGTACTGGCTCAATAACTGATTTTTGTTCATTTTAACCCCCCACTTCCCCCCAATAATATAAATATGTATTGCACTTTTAAATAAAATGTATGGAATTATTCTCCTGTGATCATGTATGTGTAGAGTCAGTGGGCTTCTGATAGACAGATTTGTCGGTTTTGGGTAGTTGTTGTTCTCTGCACTTCATCTAACCTCTCCATCCTTCATATGGCATGTGAAGCTTCTAGTTTGGCCATCTAAAGCAACGTTTTCCTCCAAACTCACTGAACCCCTGCTAACAGCAAAAAGCCTTTCATTTGGCCTCACGGCCCCCTTCTGTTTCAGCCTGAAAGAGAACCAGAAGCTTTAGGTGAAAGAAAAGATATAGTGTCTCAGTAACAGAAGAGCGTGACAATGACTGCTGGGCCCGGCCTGCAGGAGACTCAGATTAAACTCAAGGCTGAGCTGTTTGAAATACAGGTGAAATACTGTGAGAACTCAGACAGACGGTCTTCTGCAGTCACTGCAGCTGAAACGGAGTCGTCTGATAAACTTGAATTGAACCTTTGCAATGTTTTCCTGTAGAAGGATCATTTCAGTCAGTTTTTGATGTTTGGAGCTTCTCATAACTGATGTTGTGAGTGATGATGAGGGTATGACCAAAATATTATATCATGGTATGAAAACTTTATATCATGCTAACAGCACATTGTTGATATTTTATGTTATAATGTGTTATCTCATTTAACTATTTTCTGTATAATTTTTCATGTTAAAAATCTTGGACACAAATTATTAAAATTATTCATATTCGTATATTCATATATAAATATTACATGTATGTATATATTTTACATATTCATATAATATTATTCATAACAAATGAAACATTACATTATGTAATGATTGTTTTAATGTTATGAAACCCATAGTTGCTACTCTAAATTCCAGCTATTTATTTGAGAAGAGGCATTTTTATCATCACACGGTTTGTACCATCACATCGCCAGCCGTACTCGTTTAATATCTCGGTAAATGAGGGCGAGTATCACTGCTAAGAAGAACAGAATTGAGGCGACAATGGCTCTGACTCAACTTTAGCAAACATTTGTATAAAATCAGGTCATTTGGGGTCCTGAGAACTTTGGAACACGTGTAGAACTTCATTCCTGGTCTTCCATTTGATTGGGTTTGTTTGTGTAGCTTTAGATTGAGTGAGATTCAGCGGAGGTGATGCTGGGCTGCTGGGCAGAACTGCTGAATTGTTTCGGCAGACTCATAGCAGGCAGTATTGTTCCTCAGAGTCTTTGAGCGGAGGAAGACGGTAGAATTCACACGACACGCTCGGGCGTCCTGCTGGGCCTCCATGGGAAAGACTTCTCTGCAGCTGATAAATTAAATCTCGGTCGTAATGCTGAGGAAAATTGAAAGAGAGCAGAGGTTGTCCGAGAAGAAAAGCTTGTAAAATACCATTATCACAAGCTTTCTGAAGAAATAAGTCACCCAAAAATGAAACTTGTCATTTACTCCCCCTCATGTTCCTCCAGTATGAATGATGCTCTTCTGTTAGTAGTCCATGTATAAGCAGTCCACACGACTATGTTCCAAGAACTCATAAGTCATATGATTTTTATGGTGTTTTTTTATATTTTTGGAGCGTGACAGCCTGCGGTCTCTGTAAACTGGAGTGAACGTTCCTCACAATTCTCTGTTTGTATTCATCTGATGTGTAACCGCATACGGATTGTAAAACGGCTTGGAGGGAATAAATTGTAACCAATTTCAGATTTTGGTGAAACTATTTTTTAATGGACTATTAGTTAATCTAATATAATGTTTGTTTATTTTATTCATTATGTTATTTAAAATGTTATCAGCTAAACCTTTTTACTTTCAGTTTCAGATGTAGCTGTTGTCTTCTTTCCCGTCACTGTGTATAAACGAAGGTTGGTAGCAGTCAGAGATTTTGGTGCTGGACGGTCTGTGTTTTCAGGAACTCTGTCCAAACCCAGGAGAGCACAGAGATGAGCTGCGGTTCAGATGAAACAACGGCGTCTTTGTGAGACGGTCGTGTCCTCGTGAAAACACGTGACCTGTTGCTCTTAAACACCACATTCACTGGTGAATGTTAAATGATGATATTAAATGATGAAGTAAGAGAGATTTTAAACACTGATGCCAGATGAATACTAGATAAATCTGTTTACACGCTTCTGTGACTTTTTTTACATTTACATTTATTCATTTGGCAGACGCTTTAATCCAAAGCGATTTACAGTGAATTCAAGGTATACGTTATTTTTTTAAATTTGTACTTGTATTTCCTGGGATTGAACCCACAACCTTTGCGCTTCAGTTGAGCTACAGAAACACTTTTTTTCATTCATTTTACACAAATGAATATATATTTTATATACTTATATACATTTCGAACAGGAACGGATACAGTGAGAGTGCTAGGAAGAAACTAAACGCTTGATTTGCTAAAGGTTGCCAGGTTAGTAACATCAAAAGTTATTACAAGTTTTGTTTAAAACGGTTAGTAGCCAGTAGACCAGATATCCACAGACAAAATATGAAGTTGCATAACGGTTGAACTGAGATGCTTTAGCATTCTTGTCCCTGATCGTTGTGGTTTACAACCGCATTTCTAGTTACAAAGCAGTTTAGTTGGGCTGGAGCAGCCTGGTTCTGCTCTGGATTTCAGTGCGTTTTATTTGTATAGCACTTTTTTTTACAATATATTGTTCCAAAGCTGCTTTACAGAGAACAGTGCCTCACAAATCCCAGCGAACAAGCCAAAGGCGACAGTTGCAAAGACAAACTCCCCAAGATTATTAAGTGGAACGATAAAGAAATCTTTGGAGGAAACGGAACAATTTCTCTCCCTCACAAATGTCTAAATGGCAACAATTCTGCTGTTGTGTGTGAACAGTCCACACACTGCTTAATATAACAGCAGGAGATCTTTCTCCAAGAACTCTGTCAGAAACAGCAGATTCACCGTTCTGTTAAAAAACAGACAAAATGTGGGCGGAAGGAAGCAACAAACTGGACAAGAACACAGTCAATTAAAAGAGATTGACAGCATAAACCTCAAAACGAATCCTGTTACACGCTTAAAAATAAAGGTGCTAAATGTTGACATAGAAGAACCATATTTGGCTGTATGTTTTCATCAAGAACCTTATTTGTTCTTTGTAGCAGAAAAGGTTCTATTGACTATGCAAAGATAAGAAAGAAATGGTTCTTTTAAGAACCTTTGACTGAATGGTTTTTTTAGGGAACCAAAAATGGTTCTTCTATGCCATTGCTGTGAAGAACCTTTTAAGAACCTTTATTTTTGAGAGTGTACAGTGTACGTTCACTATTAGTGATGAGTCAGGATGGTGATTAGTGAATGTGATTAGTGTTTCCAGATGTTTGTTTTGAACTTTTTTTGTGTTTTATAGCAGTGCTGTTTTTCAGGGGAGATTTCTCGGAGAGAACTGTGATGTGCTGACAGCGTCGGTAAATCAATCCTGTTACAGCCATCAAAACACACACTCACCCCCTTCAACAATACATCTCAAAACAATTACTGTCGGATTTCAAATCACAACCGCTCACATCAAACACGCTCGCTCCCTTTTTAGTGCACATGCACGCACACACATGCCTTTTAACAAAAAAACCCAAGCAATTCTGTAGCTGCCCCAGATACAGCTGGCTTCAAACACTGTTTGTGTAACATGGTACATTAGCTTTGTTTAAAGAAGCCCGGCTTTACCTCTTCATTCCCTGTCACACAGCTGCTGAGTGATGCGGCTTCTGAGTGCAGGTGGATGATTTTAACTGTTTAAACAAAATGTTCTGACTTACGGCTTGTATTGTACCTATAAAAGATGTAAATGCTGAGGGGCAGAAAGTTTGCTGTGTGGTTTGGCTTTCTAGAGTGAAACTCCAGACCGTAAGTGTGTACGGCACAGAGATGCTTGTGTGACCTTGAGGGTCACAGGCCTAAATTGAGACGTTCCTGAAACCTTGTAAATAACACGTAAATTGTTCCTGACGAGCAGTGATTTGGAGCCATTTTCACAGTCAAGAAACAAACGTTTTTGTGTCTTTGAGAGTTTAGCTTGAGTTCAGGCTCCTTATGCTAGAGTCTCTCTCTCTCTTTTTCATGTTTATGGCACTCTATCCCATCAGCCCACTGACTCTCAGCTCCACCTCAAATGCAGCCAGGCTCATTAAAAATGGCTGACTGTGATGGAAAACAACTGACATTCAGAGACAAGCCTTTCTTTCTCCTTCCCAATCTCTCTTTCTAACCCACTTAATACATTTATATCTCCTGTCTTTCTCTGCACTCTGCCAGTCAAAACTCAAATTCAGCTGGCGTATGTAGGATCTCCTTGTGTAAATCTTGGGCAAAAAGTCTTTTTCCGTCATCTCTGGAGTTCTTTTATAGTTTTGGGTTTCTGGTGCATTTTATGGGATTCAGATTCATTCCCTGGATTCAGACTCATTGTGAACATTTTACTCAGTTTACTGTGAAATAGAGAATTAGACAGAAGAGGTGTAAACAGAAAATGTTTTGCAAGCTTTGCAAGCATCACATCCACAGACACCAGGGTCCAGTTTCATAAACAGCTGCTAAAACACGACTGTCTTTGTAACTAACCTGACCAACTAGGAACTAGTTAGAGCTAGATCAGACTTACTTACTTACAGATTCAGATTAGACCAGTCTGCCTTTTTATGCAACTGACTTAAAACTAAAAAAGTATGACCAGGCATGAAAAAAATAAAAATAACTTGTAATACTAGTTTAATCAGTTTATGCAACCGGACACGGGTTGCACAGCAGTTTTTTAGGATGTTGTAATTGTGTCATAATTGTTACATTGAGAGTTTAGCACCACAGTGTTTATATTCTCCAGGGAAATTAACCCACAAATAGCTTTAAACTACTAGATTCAACAACTAGGACAATTTATATTTAAGAATTGATGCGTTTATTTTAAGTTTTGCTGCTCTCTTGGTACAACAGGAAGAGAACGACATTAAATGACTTTGCATGAGAAAATATCAATTTTAGCTGCATCGTAACTAAAAAGTGTCCCAAGAGGTTGAAGATTTCTGTGAAACAGTTGTTGATGCAAAGTAATAAACTTGTGGTTTTGTTTCATAATAAAGAAGCAAATAGATCACATTAGCTTTACCGTTTATTACTTCTGAGCCGTTGCTAGTAAACTTTCATCAGTGATGGTGTAAATGTAAAGCTTACGTCCACGTTCTGGTTGAAGTGACACAAAAACTGCAGCTCCCCACAGGTGCAGCTGTGTGTTACTGTATATCTGAGGGAATCAGCAGGTCTGACAGCTCTCTGGAAACATGCCGGACGATGAGACGTCTTTGTGGTCGAAGGGTAATTCGATGGGTTAGAAATTAGAGAGGAGGGCAGTTACACACGCACACACGCTGAGTGCTGGCGTTTCTGTTGCCATCGGAGAGATTCCAGATGTAGATCTTTTCAGCAGATGAAGGGGTGGGAAGGAGATGGAAAACTGGGAGATGAAAAGATGTTGAGGATTATTCATGTACAGACAGACAGGATCTAAAGCTCTTTATTGTTTAAGTGATCTCTCTTAATTGGTCTCCTCAGCTCTGTGCTTTGAGCGAAGTCAGACATGGTTTGCTCGGTTGTGTGTAGCTCACCTTTGTGCTGCTTGATTCACTTTTATCTCCACCCTGATTTCCACATTTTTACACCACCTGCACTAACATTGAGGCATTCAGATGTTTAATTCTGTTGCGCTGGTTTTGAATGTCTCAGTTTCTGTGGGATGCCAGTCAGTCAGCCAGGCTTTGACTGTTTACTTGCACACGTTTATCAATACAAATCAAGTCTTAGAGATATTTCAATGTGATGTTTACGTGTACCCTAAACCCTCACATCACATCGCAGACAAAATTCCACTGCGTTTAATGTCAGCGTTACCATAGCAACGAGAAGCTTGCGAATGTTGTCATCGGATCTGCTAGATTAAGCCACCGAGACGAAAGAAGATAGAAAACACAGCATGACATCACAGTGTGTTATTGGCTTTCTAACAGATCCACAAATATGCCAATAAAGCTTTCTTACGTTTTCAACCTGAGAAAAGATTTAAAAGCTGTTTCCAAACATCCAACTTGTGTAAATCGGCCTGACCTTATACACAACTTAACCATTTTATGGCTGTTAACCATTAACCATTTTTTAAGCATTTTTTTTAGCAAAGAATCACGAAGGGGCAAAAGCAGGTTGTATGAAAACAAACAAATTACATTGTACAAATTTTTATGAATTAAATTTGTATCAAGTCGCTAAATTGAAATGTGAAATAGTTGTGAGTTGTCATGAGATTGTGTTGTGTAAACGTATCAGATGGGCATCTTTACACAGAAACTCGGGCAACAGGTTTAAGGAAGTGTCTTGATGCTTCCAAACCCCTTTCCATTCAGGAACAGGCCATTTGTGTGCCTGAGAAACATCAGTGCCTTGGCCAGTTTTCCATGTCTTTGGATTGGCACAGTTCTGTCTCGGCCAGTTTGTTAGACATCATGATTTGGATTGTAGGTCAGTACACTTCTAACCACTCCATACCAGATGAGTTTAGCACAGAACTCCTCAGCTTCTAAAAGAGGCTGTACAAACAGATGAATCATCTAATCAATTGTATCATTTACCAATACTTTGGATTTGGTTGAATAATTTTTAATATTTTGAGTTGACATTTTTACATGTGTTTTGAGGCTTTGCACTGTTGAACTTTATATAAACAGTAACAATATGAGATACAAAATGGTTTTCACATTGCCGTTTGAATTATAATGGCAATGTGCAAGTCATTGCCCGCACAATGTGCACATAATCACCACAGAGTTCACGAGATGAGAAGCGTGCACGTGAAATACTGTAGCCGTGGAAACTGAAGCCACACTAAAAGTGTCTGAATGTCATTGCATAAATAATCCATCAAAGCAAGTGTCATCTGCTTCTCGCAAATACATATTTTCCAGCCGTGTTTTTAATGACTTATAATTGCATACAGTTTGACAACCAAAGTGTCCAAATGTTTTTGTTTTAATTTGGAACAGTAAGTGTGTTTTTTTTTATTTTTATCAAAGGTCTCTTTTGACCAAAGCATCTGCCCAATGCAAAGGTTTATCATTTCAAACTTAAACTTTGTTTGGACATGTTTTAAAACTGTGATCGTTTTTTTCCTTCACACAAATTCTATTTGCTTTGATGTTTGTTAGCAAATGCATTCAGACATCAGTATGTGCCTATTTATATATTACGAATAAACATATTTATATTTTATCACTGACATTGTTTCTCTGTTTCAAACACATCAAGGCCAGCAGAGTTTTTGACTTTGAAACAGAGATGGCAACTGTTTAAAGCACACATGATAAATGTCTTGCTCCATTTAGTGGCTAAACATGGCATTATAACTCAATCTCCCACAAGAGACGGGCTGTAATTATTTGAGCGAGTAAAAACGGAGCCCAGAGCGTGTGGTTCACCATGCCAGATTTGCTCAGCTCGCTTCCTCATGCTTTCATTTGAGTTCTCTCGTTCTCTCCGTGAAGACGCTGGTTTCGTTTAATCCTGCATTCTGTATGTCATAATCCTTCAGAGACTCGTACAATGCAGCTAAACACCGTGAGATAAAGCAGAGCAAGAATTACTGTCAATAAAACACTGAAATTAAAACGTGTACATGAATCAGGTCTTGTGACGCTCAGACGCGGTCAACCACAGATCTGACAGAAGGGTGGTGGACCGGAATAGTTATTAAAAAAATATGAAACTTTTCCTGACCTCATTTGGAAAGTTTTTGAGCTGAGATGAAATTGGAAGGGTTGAAGGTTTCTAACACATTTTGTGGTGAGTTGTGTAATGGCCATTTTGGTTTGAACAAATTGGATGTTACGTAGAAACTCAAGGGATGTTCAGTGCCGGTCAAAAGTTTGAACACCTACTCGTTCTTTAAATATTACTATTTTCCACGTTCTCATCTAAAATAAAATCACACACATGGAGGTGCACGGTAGGAAGTATGTAGTGACCAAAAAGTAACTTCTTGTGTTTAATTTTCTTCGTCCTTTGCCTTTAAATTACAGCTCTGCGCACTCTGGTCATCTCTGGTTTCATGAGGGTCAAGTTCAAGTTCATTTTAAATGATGCTTTACAGAATATTGTGAAAACATTTCAAAGCAGCTTTAACGTTTTAGAAAAACTAGTTGGTACATGATAGTATAGGAAGAAGGAAAAAAGATTTAAAAATGGTGTTATGGAGTGCACGAATGGAGTATTTGACAAAATTAAATTATGAAAGGACAGGAAGTAGAATTTAGCAAAAATCAAGCGACATGTAGCAAACATGTACACTATGTAGCAAACATGTACACTAGCGTTAGTAAGTGGAAAGATAAATAAGTAAATGAATAAATAAATTAATAGGTTTCTGGAAGTAATTGGACATGTTATGTTGAAAGCGATATTAATAAAGTATGTCCCAGCGTGAGGTGCATGCTGGGATGCTTTTAAATGCTATTACAGGATTCATATGTATGCTGGACAGCCTTTCCTTCGCTATCTGCTCCACCTCCCGCATTTCAAACTAATTTCAAGCATTACGGCTCACACCTTCACATCAAAAGCTGGCTGAGATCACGTCAAATATAAATCCTGCTCATCAAGCGTGTCCAAGCATTTGACTGGTCACGTACGTCATATTACAAGGATCAGTGCCAATGCAACAGTAATGCATTCCTCGCGTTACTCTAGAGGAAAGGTTAAAACGCTGTTATTTGTTGGCCTTTCTGTGATATATTGTCTTGTACTGGAATCCATGTTTGATACCGATGTTACATTATGATTTCAGAAAATACGTGACTGTTTATCGTGTGTCTTTCCAAAGTCCCTTTAGGTCTCCACATTCGGTGGCCATTTTTGCAGCTCCTCTTCAGACACAAGTTGCTGGCTAATGTCACCATAAACCAATACATTTCCAACCAACTATTAAACCTGACTTCAACTGTACCATTAAAATTGTTTCCTAAGCTCAATGTGCGCTTGTTTTTCCACATCGCTTCAGTTACTGCGCCTGCGTAAAGATCTCGCCACATTCTGTACAGAGACCCTCCCACGTTGGTGTGTAGCGACTGACGATTGGCTCTTTCTTTGAGAAGGCGTGGCTTCATTCGCTCGAGCGGACATATTGAGTGTTGCACTTTCCCCCATTCATAGTAAAAGAACTGAAGCATCTTGTTAATGCTGTAATCTTTGCTCTTTCTCTTACTAATCTCTCTCTCGCTCTCTCTCTCTCTCTGATTTATAACACAGGCTTTCAGTACAGTCAGTAGTGAGATTAATATTCACATCAGAACTCATTGTGTGGGCTGTGTGTGTGTGGGTGGGTGTGTAAAATGGCTTGTGTAATATATGTGAACTCATTACCTCACACACTTTCTCTGCTCACGGGGAAAAACAGGTTTTATTGCTTGTCACTTTTATGTTATAATATATAGAGTGCAACAGGGACCCGCTAGCTCAGTTCTGTGTTAAGAAACTATTGTCTCCTTTTATTTTCTCTACAGGGAGGTTTTTAGAAGAACATTATTCTGAGAAGTTTTATAACTTGAAACAAAGAAGTGTTAACATTTTTATTCGAAGCAAAAAAAGTAGTAAGCAGAAATGTACAAGACTAAGTTGCTAACACTTGATTGAACCACGATTGGTTAACATTAGCTAACACCGAGAAATACATTTTTACAGCATTTTTTAAACTTTAATGATCGTTGACACAAAAACAAATGTTCATCATTCATTCATGGCCTGTTGGATGTATCTGTCTAGTGCAGTATTTAATAAATAAACATGCAGGTGGAGAGGTTTGAGAAACATTGTAAATGTTTCAGGTCTGTGGAGTCTTATGCTGAAATATGTGTGTGTTGTTCAGACCTCAAAACTGAATGACTGGAAGATCTCTGTGTTTTGAGACCTTCAGCATCTCACCGTCTGTGTGTGTGTTTGTGTGTTTGTGTGTGTGTGTGTCTGTGTGTGTGTGTGTGTGTGTGTGTGTTGCAGGTGTGTTAGGCGGTGCAGAATGCTCATGTGGAAGAAATCACTTCACGTGTGCGGTCAGTGCGTTTGGAGAGTGCACATGCATCCCTGCGCAGTGGCAGTGTGATGGAGACAACGACTGCGGCGACCACAGCGATGAAGACGGCTGCAGTAAGTCACACACACACTTTTACTCATCTGACTTATATTGTTTTAATGCACGGCTAGTTATAAACACTATAACCTGACCCTAACCAGCACACTAACCCTAACGGAAAACCTTCCGCATTTTTACAAAAAAAAACCCTTATATTTGTTTAGTGTTTATATATTTGTTTAGATTAGTGTTTTTATAGGATGTCCCAAGAATAGGTTTTGCTTAGATTTGTTAGGTTTTGCTGACTTTTGGGTAGCCACACACACCCACAACCCCCCACCCCCCGAAACACACACACTCACTCACTCCTGTCATTACAAGATTTTCCATTGACCCTACAACCCGAAACAAACCTTTCTACCTTTTTACTTCTGTCATTAAGACATAACAGTTTTGATTCAGACATTAGAATCATTAAAACGTTAAATGTTAATAAATGTCATAATGACAGAATGAATGCAAATGTCTTTTGTTAAATGCCCCATCTGGGTTTGACTGGAACAAATATTTGTAAATAATTTGCTGGTAAGAGGGTCATTATGTACATGTGTTCATCTCTTTCAGTTTTCATAAATCACAGAGCAGAATTAAACCGTTATAACTTTAAACTGAAAGAATGCATGAACACCATTAATCACAATTAATCACCATTAAATTTAATTTCTTGTGTTAATGTGGTACGCTTGATGTGATGTGCACATGACAAGGTCCAACTGTTGCCACTCTGACATGTGTTAGAATCACACCCACACACACACACACATACACACACAAATGCATTTTCTCTCTCTCTCTTACACACACACACACACACACACACACACACACTGCTCAACTGGATCAGGTCACAGATCACTGTCTGATCTCCCATTGGTGGTTGCTGCATTGCGACCTGCATATCCTGCATTTCCTGCATGCCTTCTCTCACAGAAAATCATATCACTAGTCTCAGATGTTATAGATGCTGTTTAAGGGTCTGTGGGGGCCACAGTCGGGGAAAATGTGACAGTTACAATGAATATTATGTGTGTGAATGGAGTGACTGACTCAGTAATCAGTCTATATAGCATATAGAATGTATAGGTGTGTGTGTGTGTGTGTATGTAATAGTAATGTCTTTAAGGCTGGATTTTGTGTGTGTGTGTGTGTTTGTAATGTCATTAAGGCTTGTATTGATTGTATGTGTGTATTTACATATATATATTGTCCTTAGGTTGGGTATTGTGTGTGTGTGTGTAGGCCGGGAGAAGTGTGAATGTGTCCTTAAGGCTGAATGTGGTGTGTGTCTGTGTGTGTATAATGTCTTTAAGGCTGGTATGGTATGTGTGTGAGGTCTTTATGGTGTGCTTGGTAAACGTTTCAGGTTTCTTCTTAGGAAAATGCAGATTCTTTGTGTATATGCTCATCAGTGCTGTATGAAAGGGTATGAAGTCACATTGAAAGACGTCCATTCAAGTGTCTTTCTGATGGATTCTGCCAAAGGCTAATTGTCATGGCAACATACATTTTCTGTCAAAAAATAGACATGTTTTTTTTTTCCTGGAACTATACATTTCTGAAGAGCTAGAGGGAATATTTCACCTAAAAATAAAGATTCTGTCATTTGTTACTCGCTCTCATGTTGTTCCAGATTTAAAGAGGATCCAGAGTGACTCTTTTCATACAGTGATACATAAACAGGGATTATTGTATGATTATAAAAAACCTGGAATAAAGTGCAAAAGTTTGGGCTACATTATTAATACTTGACTAGTGCTTTCAAGGTTTAGAGAATTTTCACCTCTCTACTGCCATCTCTGTTTAAAACATAAAATTGCAGGTTACTTTCCATACTTTTCATTACGCATGTTCAAGTCAAATGAAGCCAAACTGACATTTTCTGTGAAATTGGACACGACAGCTCAAATTATAAACCATTATTATAAACTACTATAAAAATCGGCTAAAGTAAGAAGACCGTTTTGAACACTGATCTGTCATATAAGTGTTCAATAACTAATTTTGTTCTTTTTTTTAACTCAAAAGTTACGGATTGCAGTTTTTAATGCCTCAGTCAACATTTATTTTGGTTGCATAAAAACAAACTGTTTCTGCTAAACATCATAATGGCAAAATAATGACAAAATTTTCATTCCTGGAAGTTTCGAAGTTTCTTTTAAAAACCATCCTCAAACATTCTTGGAAATATGGGTATGTACTGAAGCTCATCTCGCAGTGGCTTGAAAGTATGCACTGGGGTGTTGGACGCCTGCCACAGCTGTCTCGCAAAGGTTTAAAAGTATGTGCTGGCTGTTTGAAGATCACCAGCCATCAGATAAAATGATGACAAACATCAAACAGCAGCAGCA
>JAZGTK010006080.1:0-16726 GCA_036877625.1 Ambastaia sidthimunki
AAAATAAGATGTTTACTGTCAGTGAATATTTTGTATTTCGACCCCACTGCTTGTTTGGGTTCTTGACCCAGTGGCCTCTGATGCACTAACAGCTTCTCTGGGTGGGTCATGAGAGGGTCACAGAGTACTTCCTCCAGCCTGATGTCCTGCAGTCATAGCTAATCATGTCTTAAGATCTCACCTATTTCCTCTTTCTCCCTGATGAGTAAATAACAGAGAATCATGAGGAAGAGAAGCAGGAGTGGGGCGGGGGTGCTGACTCTTGTCTTCTCTCATTTCCTCGTCTCACGGCATCTCCCGGGGGGATCTTGATGTGATGACTGAATTTAGCCATGTGCCCCGTGCCTTCCGACGCCCCTCCCTAACTCGCCCTTATTCACACAGGTCTGATGCTCTACTAATGGGGTACCTCTTTTACTGCAGAGAGAGTGGAGTGTGTGTGTGTGTGTGTGTGTGGGACCTCCTCACCTCCACCGTCCCATGAGAGAGACCGCACATCTTCTTGGCTTGACTCCAGGGACTGCAGAGGGAATTTTGATTAAAATGGCTGTAAATTAAAGTGCAGGCATCTTATTTATTGTTTTAGCAGCTTTAAATACTTCCTCTATAATCCATTAGGTTACAAAAGGAGTCATCACACGTGACTGAAATTCATAGCTATCAGCAATAAATTCTGCTCCACATTGCAACTTATTCTGAAGAACCATTCGCCTGGACATGTAAAGGGACAAACCACAGTTTGCGTCTTCTTATGTTTATGAAATTAACCTTATAAAATTAAATTATACATTTTAAAGTGATTTGAAATGTACTATATTCATCTCTCCTCCTGGTTTACTTGCTATTAACTGCCTCGGACAAAATTCTTTTATATCTTTCAAAGATTTGGTTGCACAAACCTCACATACTTTGGCTCATTCATCAGCTAGCTGTTCCACAGAAGCAGCCAGAAACTCCTAAACATGATGCCACAGTGCTAAAAAACGCTGCACCTTGTCTATCCAACTATCCGCATCTGTATGTGTGCGCGTCTGTGTGTGTGTGTGCGCGTCTGTGTGTGTGTGTGCGCGTCTGTGTGTGTGTGTGCGCGTCTGTGTGTGTGTGCGCGCGTCTGTGTGTGTGTGTGCGCGTCTGTGTGTGTGTGTGCGCGTCTGTGTGTGTGTGCGCGCGTCTGTGTGTGTGTTAGAGTAGTTTGGAAGCAATAGCATGAGTCTTGCTGAGCTGACGAATAGCGGGAGATAATAAAAAAGCCATTCATGATAGTAAAATAATGAGTGGGAGATAGTAACTAGGACAGAGAAAACTAAAATAATGGGATTTCCTAGAGGGACAGGGTTTGGGAAAGGGAAGAGGAAGGTTAAGTTGTGCTATGACCTGAATGAGAGAGAACGTTTTATCTGACAGATAGCTTAAGCTCCTGTTTTACTTGGCACTGTTTTGCATTGAGGCCACGCCCCCTTCAGTGCCTGTCAAGAGAGACAGTCATAGATGACAGACAGGTGATGAATGAGATTCTTGTGTACCTCAAGAAATGTCATATTTCACCTCCCAAATCTAAAGAAAGACCAAGAAAATATGTGCATGATTTTCACTATAGCTGGATAGCTGGATGCTGAACATCATTCATTTTGATTGGCTGTGTTCAGACAGATAACTTGAAATCTTGTATCTGGTTTGGACTATGATAAACTAATGAGAATATATTTTTAGCATTACAATAGGCTGCTAATAGTAAGAAGGAAGGAAATGGGCTTTTTTGTTATGAAATAAATGTCACTGTGTACACAATCTCAAGGGTCTTTATATTCCGTATATAATTTTTTCCCTTTTGATTGTGGGGTAAAATATAGTTTGGATGATTTTTGACAGATTTTCGTGATGTTAAACTGGAGCTTCTGTTTTGTTTGGATGAGGCTTCTGTTTTTTGACTCTGAATGAGACCAAGTGTTCTTTAGAGCCAGCTGAGAGGAGATGTAGTGAATGTTTCTTGTCATCTTTCCTCCATCACACCACGGCACCCTGTTGCATCAGGCTTGAAATTATGGTGGAACTGAAGAACAGTCTGTGGTCAGTTTGACATTCAACAGATCATTTTGAAAGCTTTTAAAGAAGAGTTTGAATGTTATGGAGGGGAAACCGATACATCTGGCCTGTTGAACAATCATTTAGCCGTTAAATCTGAGCTTTGATGGTCTTGGTTTAGTGGTCTTGTTGTTGAGTCTCCACCTCTCTCATTGCTCTGGATACATCACCTTTGTTTTGATTATGAATCATGTTTCAGGCCATATGTGGCCATCTGTCTTCCTCTTGTGCAGACCCTCTGTGAGATGACCTTTAACCTTATGGGTCACCTGAGTTCGAAGAACTAATGGTGCAGTCTGTTCATGTTTTCTTTCACATGAAGCACATGCACAATAAGAGGATTATTAGCGTAGTAAAATGTTTAATTTTACACAGATTTTCTAAAACCAACCGAGCAGTGGCAACTTCTCCTTAGTTTGTTTTTTCCTGTTTCTCTGGCTGTAGGAGATCTAAACGTGACTGTGAATTTCAAACTGCAACAAGGAGAGTTCAAGTCCCATCAATGGTTTGGAGCAACAGTACGAGTTCATGAGGATAGCGTTCTGGTAAGATGTTCTCCATGTTCTCCTGATGTTCTGCTGATATAACGGGGCAAATGTTCTGTGTAATAGTATGAATTAAGGCACATATGCTGCTACAAAGCAAAAAAATTGATACGTCATGTGAAGTTTTCAGAATTCAGAACGTTCATGTTTGAAGTCCATGTTCTAAAATCTTAAGAAGTGTTAATCGGAACAATCTGCTCCGCTGTGTTTCTAAGATCTGTATCAGAACTCTAGGAGTCGTATACATCAGTAATGTTTCTCCAAGATCCAGATGTACCAACGATCCCAGCTAACAGGGAACATTCTCAGAACGTTGTTAACGGTCTCTCATAGTTACCAAAAATGTTCTTGCAGTAATGCTAGTAGAATGCTTTTTAATGCTTTATATAGCAAAAACGTTATTATAAAACTATTAGTGGAACGTTTTAAAAGCATTTCAGAATTGAAAAATGTTTGAATAATGTTTGAATAATGTCCAACAAAAACATTACTGGACATTACTAAAACATTCAAAATGGCATTTTTAATGTTTTTGTTACTTAATGGAAATGTTAGCGGAAATGTTTTTAAGTTAGCTGGGATCTGTGTCTGAATCTTCTGTGATGGAGGTGACCTTTAACCTTGCGTTATGCTTCCTCTAGGCTTGTGCTCCTCTGTACTCATGGAGAACCATGGAGAACATGCCTCATGCAGATACTACTGGTTCATGTTATCTGTCCGTCAAAAATTTCACTAAGTTTGTGGAATACGCTCCGTGTCGCACAGGTGGGCTCGCTACGGTCTCTCAATCCTTGATGAGTTGTTGGACGGTGTCCAATTTAAATTGTTCTTTTAACATCAAACGAATTTGCATGAATTCCTTGCAGAATTCCGTGGAAGAAAAGGTCAAGGCTATTGTCAGGGTGGATTTAGTGCTGATTTCACTAGGGTAAGAAATTCTGTGATGTTAGTCAGTGATTTTAAAGATATCTGTCTTCCCCCAAGTAGTTAGAACTTTATCTTGTATGACTGAAATAGCTGCCTGGATGTTGCAGATGGCCACTAAATGCTGAGACATTTCTTTAAAGAGATTTTGTTAAAAAAAACTATTCCAGAAATGCGGTTGCATTCTTTGTTCTCACCTAGATACTGTTGCTATGTTACAGGAAGGAAAGGTGGTGCTTGGTGGACCTGGCAGTTACTTCTGGCAAGGTTTGGCATCCAAAATCTAAACACCAATTTCCTAAAAATATGGTTTTAAGAACTCATTATTATAATTATTTTATAGTTAATTGACCTAGAACAAATGTCTTTGGATCAGCTGAACGAAACATCTGTTTGCTAACATCTTTAGATCTTCAATGTCCTCAAACTTTGCATTTTTACATTAATGCTTAACATTGTCTGATAGCTCATGGTTATCTTCTCTGCACCATCTCTAGGTCAGATGATCACAGCAGTCAAACAAAAAATTGTTGAGGCTTATTACCCAGGATACTTCCTGACATCAGTGGATGGGCTGATTCAGACCAAGCAGAAAAAAGAGATCACCTTTGATGACAACTACATGGGTATGATTTCCCACCCCCCCCTCCAGACTAAGCAGTTTAAGGGTTGGGAAAACACTGTGGTTCATATTTGTTATCTAAGTTTGCTTTTATTTCCTTTCACAGGTTACTCTGTGGCTGTGGGCAATTTCAGTGGTGGTGATGAAGAGGGTAAATGTTTTGACTTGAAAATAATAAACCTTTATATATCAGCATAGGTTACATTAAAGCTGCAATCTGTAACTTTTGCCTCTCTAGCGCCATCTCTGTTTGAAACCTAAAATTGCAGGTTAAACACTAATCATTTATGAACTTGCTCAATAACTGATTAAAAAGTTTAAAAAAGTTAAAGCTTTAAAACAGTTTTATTAAATTGGTATTAAATTGATTTCTTTCAAAGAAATCATAATGATTATTCCATTTTTCCACTGATTCCATTTTACTTAGACAAATTTAAAAATAGAGCCCTGAGCAATTCAGGCCCTGATAGCCAGGATTCTGGAGTTTCTGAGGAACCCACACATTTCCATGTTTCCACTACTAAATCCTGCTCTTTTCCTGTGCTTTTCGGGCTTGTCTGCTTTCTATCTCTCAGACTTTGTGACTGGAGTTCCCAGAGGAGTGAAACTACACGGGCAGGTGAGAGAAAACCTCACGCTACCAACCGAGCAAAATTCTGCTTGTGACATTAAGCCAGAGAACTTTTCACTCTAAACGCAACTTGAATCCGTCTTTCAGTGTGTGAAGTCCGTAATCAAATCTAGATTGGTTTGAAAGCTGTCTGGTGTGTATGTGTAATCCTTTAAACACAGATTTTCTGGATGGCATGAGATGAAAGTCTTGTGTTGTCTTGTATTGTCAGGTTTCCATTCTTAATGGCTCTCTGGAAATGCTGAAGAGCTTCACTGGTGAGCAGGTAAGTTCAGATATCATCAACCATATGGCCAAATCCACCTCATTTATTGTCATTAGGTAACACAACAAAGTGCCACGTTTAGATTGTTCTAGACCTTACAAGTAGATTTGTGAACGAGTATAGTCCTCTAAAACAAAATGAGAAAGAAAGGATCACTGTTTTCTTATAGACTTTACAGTATAACAGTATTTTTCTAGAGCAACTTTTCAATATTTTTCTAGAGCAAGAAAATCTGGATAAATGAAAGTTATGTAATTTTTTTTGCTGTGTGCACATCTCACTGTAATATTCCTGAAACTGTAATTCAGTTATGCAGTGATGACATAAGCAAAATAATTTCCTTCACAATCTCTTTAAACCAGGCTGGAGCGCTCTGTGGTTAGCAGTAAAAAAATGATTATTTGAGGCGAGAGCTTGCAAGCAATTTTCCTTAAACGAGCACTATGGTTTTGCAAATGGAAATTGTTGGAGGTCATAAACTGCTCTGATTGCCTCAGCTAAGTAAATGCAATCAAAAAGCGATTGTGTGTGCCCACCTCAATGGGCTGGAGAGCAGAACCACTTTTAAGTCCTAACCAATTGGAATAAATGTCATTTATTTACAAGCAAAGTTATTTACTTGATGTTTCTGAGTAACCAGAACAGTAGCGTCTTGAGAACAACCTTCTTGTTGGAAAAAAGCTGTTTAAAGATCTACGTGAAGATTCAGATCAGTTAAGTGTCTTGGTACCGGTGGTTTAGGAGTTCAGTTTAGAAGATTCTTGAGGAACATTCAGATCAGTAATGAGAAACTGTTGGTTGTGAGATGTTCTAGAGATGTTTTTAAAGATGTTACATTGACGTTTTTCAGATGGGATCGTACTTTGGCTATGCGGTGGCAGCTACTGACATCAACAACGATGGGTAAGTGATCGTGAATGTGTTTGGATCTCCAAAAACATCACATGAAGTTTATTTCACTGATCATTGACTTAATGTGTTCATTTATGGACCTCCAGGATGACAGACCTGCTGGTTGGAGCTCCCATGTTCATGGTTCGAGACTCTGACGGGCGGTTGGAAGAGTTGGGTCGGGTTTACATGTACCTGCAGAATGGACCTCTGGATCTCACACCTCAGCTACCTCACCTCACCGGCACACACACTTTTGGCCGGTTTGGCAGCTCTATTGCTCCTCTTGGGGACCTCAACCAAGATGGCTACAATGGTTAGAGCGTTTGTATCATTGATATTTTGTTTTGTATCTGCTCACTGGATATAAGATTTCTGTACTTGACCATTCTGTACATTTGTTCATTACAACAGTTATGTAAACTTCATGTTGCAGATGTAGCCATCAGTTGTCCATTTGGAGGAGCAAATAAACAAGGACTGGTGCTCATCTATAATGGATTTGCTGGAGGACTGCGAGAAAAGCCCTCTCAGGTGATCGCTGGCCAATGGGCTTCGTCTGTATCCTCAAACCTTCCAGCCAGTTTTGGTTACGCCCTCCGTGGAGGTGAAGACCTGGATTACAATGGCTACCCGGGTGAGAATAACCACTAGTCTGCTCTGTGTAAATCTCATCAACCAGAGTTTGTTAAATCAGACTAGTTTAGTTTGTTACTAAGATCCTTTGTCCATCTTTCTTGCTGCAGATCTTATCGTTGGTGCGTTTGGTGCAGATGTTGCCGTTCTCTACAGGTAAGACATTCTCAAGTGACCAGACAGATTTAGTGTGTTAACCTGCAGAGAAAATGTCCAGAAATTAATTCTTTTGAATGTTATGTTTTTTGACCTTTCCAGATCTCGTCCTATTGTAAACACGAGTGCCACCCTGAATGTCTATCCAGCTATTATTAATCCAGAGGAGAAACTTTGCACCATTAACCACGGGACTGAGACGCTTCACGTTTCCTGGTATGTTTATGATCTTTTTAAACTCTTGTAATCTTTTGAATTACTCTTGTAATCTAATCTTAAAGAAATAAAGGTACAAAAAAAGAATTATTATTCTGTAGAACCTTTTTCCACTACTAATGTGCAACAGAAGAGTTCTGTGTGTGTTAACGGTTCTTAATGGAACCCATACACCTCTAGAAACCTTTTCAGAACCTTTATTTTGAGTCAATAACTCAGTAAATTGACTTAATAACTGATACTAGATATATTCGAGTTTTGTTATGATATGAAGGACACTTATCAGGAACAATGCGAGAAGGATTCAGAAACCAGAATATTATAGTTACTTCACATTCACAGTAGGGCTTTGTGTGGCAGACTGGGCGTGTGGTAGGGTTGTATTTAAACTCAGTAGAAGCTTTTTGAAATGGTTTGGACACACTTCGCTGGTTGAGTGTGAGCCAGGAAGGTGGCTTTCCCCCACCTCCATGACACGTGTTTTTAAAGTATACATCACATCTGTCGAGGGAAGGAAACTGTGCTGGGCTGTTCCCCATCTGACGCAAAACAGCCTGTTCTGTTTTATACAGGGAACATTTGTATACACATGTCTTGATTACAACTCGTTGCCTAGACACAGGGGCTTTTGGAAGAGAGAGAGAGAGAGAGAGAGGTGAAGCAGTGGCTTTCAATGAGATATTGTTTAGTGGTGGAACACAGCTGGGAAACATCAGGACACACACAGCAGTGTCAGCTAATACACACACACACACATACACACAGAAAGAATGAAACGTATACTGAGGCTTAGAAACACATGTGAGCATGCTGTCTTTATTGCACAGGTCAGGAGAAAACGGCATTGTGAATATCCTTTTTCTTTCTTGCTTGCTTTCTTTCGTTTGAGTGTTTGATAGACACACAGCTGTAGCATCTAACTCATTTAAATAAATTCTGTTCATCTCTCATTGTCTGTTCTGCCTCTTACAGTGTAAACTTGAGCTTCTGTCTCTCAGCCAATGGGAAGCACCTACCAGATCATCTCGGTAAGCCAGCAGGACACATCTGCTCCTGTTTAGCCACCTATAGGAGCCCCTTCATAAAGTTTGAATAGTGGTGCTTTTAGGCATGTGACACTTTTGCTAATAATCGTGTTTCATCACATGTGATTTGCACTGTGGATATGAATGATTTTAGGGAGAGTTTACTGCTTTTCTGAACAATTAAACATACGCTGAAAGAAGCTGTATTTTATTTAGAAAACAATTTTTTCTAGAAGTAATTTTTAAAGGTCCCCTCTACATCTGTCTTTTACCTCATAACTCAGAATATATTTACTGTATTTATCTATCAATCTCTGACTACATTTTACATCTGTTGTCTCTTTTCCCATCCATAAGGCTTTCTTTGTTTAAACATGACCTTTACAATATAGTTCTTCAGTAATTACTTCCCTCCATTTATCCCTGAAGTAATGACACGGCCATATGCCCATCTGTTAAAGGCCTGGATTATGTGTGAGGAGTAACACCCTCAGCACTCGCTCACATAACTGCACAGGTGCCCAGCACACGTCCGTGCGGAGCGCCAATTTGTTTGACATTCTTCATGCCTTCACAGCTTTTGATCCAAAGGGTTATAGCTGTTCTTATAGACGTTCTCTTCAGGTGTTGGGTCGTGTTTAAAAACAACATTGGTAAAATGTTTTGATAATGTTCCACTCTTGCTGGGGGAAAAAAGGTTGACCAATAGGATTTGAGGTTTTTGTGTCAGTGTTTGCAAGCCAATGTGACAGCACAAAGTATATATTTGAATTCTTTGTGTTGTATAGAGTTTAACGTTGATGTTCAGTTGGATCGTCTGAAGCAGCAGCAGAAAGGGGCCGTACGGAGAGCCCTCTTTCTCGACACACAGCTGCCGGGCCTACAGAGGACGTTAACTGTGCCAAACGGAGCCCGAGTCTGCAGTGAAACCAAGATCTACCTGCGGGTGAGTTAGACCCTAGATTACAACTCCTCTGTCTCCAAAACCACTCCGACAGAATAACAGAACATTTCAAAGTCAATTTCAATGGTTCTTGTTAAGATAAAGTATCATAACTTAAATTGAAGTCATTTTAGGTTCTTGAGATTCTTGAAATCTTTTTGAGATCTTCTTTCAATAAAAGAAGATTTTTAATTGGGGAAAAAATGACGCACTGCACCATTAAATGGTTTTTGAGATTCTTTGTACAAAATAAGTGTTAAAAGCAAGTTAAAGTAGGATAAGCGCAAGATACGCGCCAGCTCAAGCTGCGATTAATGGCCAAAAATGCAGCGTGGGCTTAAAAGGTATCATACCGTCCTGCTTTGTGACCTTTCTCACAAACTCCCATTCTGTTTTCTTTTTTATTTGGAATGTAGGATGAGAAAGAATTCAGGGATAAACTGTCTGCCATCTTCGTCGCTCTCAACTTCAGCCTGAATCCACAAGCTGCAGCGGATACACACGGGCTGCGGCCCATCCTGAACTACCAGACGGCAGAGCTCATCGAACAGAAAGTACGTACATCTAATCCGCTGTCACAAATATCCCATAATGCTTTGCAACGAACAAACTCTGTCCGTATGGCATTGATTTTTACCCAGATCTACGATCTTCTTCTTCCTGATGAGTGAAGACTCGCCCCCTCCACGTTTTCAAAACATACATCTGGGAAATTTTTCAAATAGTCTGGAAAGCCATTTGAGAGTAGGAGGAAATGTGAAGCATGACTGCTACGAGAACTTTTCACAGTCCCAGCAGGAGTAGCTCGCTGGGCCTGGTGGAAACTCCAGCGTGGAGGGCAGAGGGCTTTTAGAGGTGTTTGCGTATGTACGGGGGTAATACATTTCTTTTTTCCAGGCGGGGCCCTCATAAGCCATATGCTGTCCATACGGATTTAGCATTTTGTTGGCAGATTTCTTTTGGCAGTTGTGGAGACTCTGCTGAACACATGGGCTACCATGGGCAGAAACTTCTCATCAAAGGTCTTGGAAGCCCTGCAGATGGAGGCATCCTCTAAAACCTTCTCCTACTCAGACCAAAAAACTAAGCAGTCTCTCTCATTTATATCAAAGCTGATCTGTAATTTATTTGTGGTCTGTATTTGCATAAGATGTGAGAGATTGTAGATTGTGTTTATAGGGGCTTTTCATAGGCATGAACCCAGCTGACGGGACGTTCTCAGAACGTAGGCTAACGTCCTTCAAGTTAATAAGTTCTTGCAGTAACATTAGTAGAACTTTTTTAAATGTTATATATGTATATATCAGAAATATATTATGTTGTTAGTGGATGTTACAGAATTAAAACATTTTTGAATAACGTTCTTATAACCAAGCAGTAGAAGCAGCTTTTGTTACTTAATGAAAACGTTAAAGAGAGGTTCTTATAAACTAAAATTGTAAGCTGGATTTTATCACTAGTA
Source organism: Ambastaia sidthimunki (assembly GCA_036877625.1). Classification (NCBI taxonomy): domain Eukaryota; kingdom Metazoa; phylum Chordata; class Actinopteri; order Cypriniformes; family Botiidae; genus Ambastaia; species Ambastaia sidthimunki. The sequence goes on from JAZGTK010006080.1 coordinate 10,399, forward strand.
CAGTTAAAACAGCTGTGCTGTGGCTGATCGGCACTGTTAGAAACATGAGCTGGAGATGTGTGTGTTTTTAAGGTTTAGCAAAGCATGAATGGACATCTGCTTCTGAGTTGTATTTGCTTTAAAGCGCAGTAAACGTGCTTCCATGTGACCTCACCAAAAGCCACTGTTTTGTTCTTCTGTCAAGTAAATGCATTTATCTTCCCTATAGATCAGAATGTTTTGGAACCCATTTTGGTTAATGTTGTGAGTTCCAGTGATGCAGTCTGGCTTTCAACCCCTGGCCCTGGTTTTCAACCCGTCATGCTTCCGTAAACACTCTGTGATGGTTTTGTCTGTGGATCAGCTTTCTTTGACATATGCACGTGATTCCCCCTCCAGTTCACGTATCTACTCGAGCTACAGTGAACTCGAACAGCTCTCTTCTCTCCAGGAGTTTCAGAGCGGTCTGATACAGGCCTGTAGGGAGCTGTGGACAGGGGCAGCCGCCCTCCTCGGTTGTAATTAGAGCTTAAAACTGGCTGATTACAGGGAAACCACTTTCCCCTTTCTAATCTCCTTGGTCTATTTCTTATCCTCATCGTCACATGTTGGAAACATGGCATCAGGAGGAAATAATTACCCGCAACACGACTTTCTCTTTCTATACGTTTCCATACGTGCAGCTGGAGTTGTGTACAGCGTTTGATTCCCCCTCGCTTTTTATTGCAGCGTCTTTGTGTGTGTTGGGTTGGGTGGTGTCGCGTGCAGCTAGCGTGTGGTTTAGGGGTCGACGACTTTTGATGTGGATGTTGTGTCAGTGGGATCGGCTGAACCTCCTTATTCCACAGAGGCGAAACAAACGCTATACATTTGTAAAGCCTGTGAACATCTGTCCACCAGCTCAAAATGCATTTAGTGATCTTTACCAATCCAAAATGTCATGTTTACTTTGTTAAAGTGATGTTTAACAAAGATCTAAGCAATAATGTTTATAGCAGAGCTACTGCAGAAGACACAATGTTATGCGTGATAATGTATGAGGCAATGCTGTTCTCGATAGGGCCGCATGCTAGCACTTGACCCTACTAAACAGGCTGTTTATAATACAGCAGGCCATTGAGGTTCGTTGTTTACAAACACAGCATGTCTTACAAATGCTCTGCTTAGATTTTTGATAGAAGCTGTATTTGTTTGTAGTTGTTTCGTAGGAATTTGTAAATGGATAACATTTTTTGGATTCGTTTAGTGTGGCGTTTGAATGAATGCCCGGAAATATTTGATGAGGTTAATGTTTATGAAAAGTGTGTTTGGATGTTTGATGTTCGTTTCAAGTGCGACAAACCAGCTAACAGTGAACGTTCACAGAACGTTGGCCAAGATTCTCAAAAGGTTTTCTCAGTTATCAAAAAACGTTCTTGCAGTAACACAGTTTTTGTAGTGGAACGTTTTAAAAACATTACTAAATTTTGAATTCTGTCAAAAAAGTGTGAGTAATGTTCTTGAAAACCAAAGAATAACGTTAATACAACATCTACAGAAGACGTTTTAAATGCTCCTGGAACATTCAAAATAACATGTTTAATGTTTTTTTCCTAATGGAAACATTAGGGAAACGTTCTTACAACCTAAATTTGTTAGCTGGGACCTGTAGGTGAGAATGCTCGGTGTCACAAGCTGTGTTTACACTTGGTATCAACATTTATCTCAAATTAAAATTCTAAAATACTGTTTACACTTCAGCAGTGACAGAATGATGTAATAAGTGAGGTATGTAGACAATGATCTGAAGTGACTCATCTGAGACGCATGTTAACACCAGGTGTAAACAGCATTCTGTCTCCTCTGAGCTCTTAATACCTGATTTACACTCAAGCAAAAGAATTGCCAACAATTCTTTCAAAAGTCTTTAACAGTCCCAGTAAGTTCCTGTCAGAATCTGTTGTGTTTGGAAACCGTGTCTTTTCTTTGTGTGTGTAACCCGTCAAGAACTTACCTTGGTGACTTTTTTCTGTCTTGCTTTTATTCTAGGCCCAGATTTTACTGGACTGTGGAGAGGACAACATCTGTGTCCCTGACCTGAAACTCTCAGTGCACGGGTAAGATTGGAGAGGAATGCTACAACAAAAAAAAAGGGCTTGGGGGTGTGGTTAACTTGTTGCAAAGTTTGCAGTGAAGTCAAATTTGTAAAACTACGGTAGGCATAATAAAGAGATTTAAAAATGGCTATTTTAACTACTGTTTAGATACATTTATTTTCAAATAAATGAGTCTAAACTTGGAAATCTCAGCACAAGTTTCCAGGTGACATTAGTGAAATTTGGGCTTCAGGATCAAAAACAGGAAAGAGGGATGTGCAACAGGTGTTGTGATTGGCTCATTTGGCTTTTGAAAAACAAAACAGATGCATAGATGAAAGAATATGCATCTTTCATCTATGCATCTTTCATCAATATGCTCGGAAATCTCTGTGACCCCCTTTTCCCTGCAGTTATATTGCACTGCCCCACGTTGATTTGTGGAATCTGTGGGTATTTCCTGTTCTCCTTCAACTCGCTCTTTTATGCACCGTTTTGTTTGCAATTGTTACTATTCTACAACCACAAAAATGCGTCTTACCAAAAGCTTACAGATTTGTAATGTTTATCTTAGATCACATTTTTAGAAAACGTTGGGGAAACATTAATTTTCTCCAGTGATTTGGATTATCTTGAAATTCATCTAGCAAAGGGAATAATGTGTCCTGGAAATGCACTCGAGGGCTAATTCTTCAGGAGAGAAGAAGAAAATACATCTAGACAGCTTTCTGGAGACACATTGAAACCTGTGCTGGCTGTTCTCTAGTTCCACTGTCAGTGTCTGCCAAACGTGTGACCTACAACAGCTTTCTCCAGAGGTCCTTTTAGAGGAAGCCATCCAAATTTTACTTCATTCATTCCAATGCAGCAAACTGTCTTCATGCCAAACTAAATTCCATGTGATTATAAGCGCTCACAAAAGTCTTTGTGAGTCAGCAGTACAACAATATGACGACATTTTAAATTTGATATTTTAGTTGGCCATTGAAGGCAAATCCTGACCCCGGTGGAGACGTTTGTTATCAAAGTACATCGACCAATAGAATTTGCATAGGTTTAAGTCCCCACCAATCAGGTGCCGGTGTTTTAATTCAAGCCTTGTGGCTTTTCCAGTGTAGCTTTACGGGGCCAGGCAGTAATCGGAAGCGTCTGTGTGGCCCTCGTATGGAATTTCTCATTGTGTCTGATATGTTGAAGGAAAAGAAGAGGGCAGGAATAGAAAAGGGGAACTTTGTGCATTGGGAGATGCTGTTCCACAGTATTTGTCATTGCATGTTGAACTTTATAGCTACAATGGAAATCCATTTTTAATAGGAAATGAGTGTGTAGTACAAAAGGAAAGACTTCCTGTTGGAATCTGGTTCTGCTGATGCATTCTGGGTAACCTTTTGGCCCATATCAGCACAAATCCATCCGGCCAATGTCCTGTGTGTTAGATACTGTACAGCAAATACATGTTTTTTATTGGTTAATCTGTGGTTCTTGCTGAAACGCATCACAGGTAATATCACACATACTTCAGGGGTTTGTTCAAATCAGATGGTAAAGAAAATAAACTAGCAGCCAATGTGAGAGTTTGTTTGGTTTGTGTTTGGCAGGGACAGGAAGGAAGTGTACATGGGGGATGACAATTCGCTAACGCTCACTTTTAACGCACGGAACGATGGAGGCGGAGCTTATGAAGCAGAGCTGTATGTGGTTCTGCCGCCCGAGGCCGACTACAGTGGAATCGGACGCAACAATGAGGTGAGATACGACGACCCATTAAACAGACGTGTGTGCTAGACTCTGTCCAGAACTCTTACATGTGTTTAACATGTAACAGAAAAAACCTGTTCATGTACTTAATACTCAAGACATGTTTTTCATTAATACAAATGTGTTGAGAAACAAGAACATTGTTTTACTGTTTTACACTGTTTAACTGATGGTTCTGTTTCTTGGACAGAGTTTGACTCAGCTGACCTGCAGTTATGAGACGGAAAATCAAACCCGGTACCTCAGCTGTGACCTGGGAAACCCCATGAAATCAGGCACCAGTGTAAGAACATCACTTGAACATATCAGTTTGCATATTTAAAAAGACAGTTCACACCAAAATGAAAATGTTGTCATTTAGTATTTACTCATCCTTATGTTGTTCCAAGTTCTTTTACAGTTCCAAGTTATAATAAAAAAGGTTTTTCATGATGCTAATCTAAAATCAGATTTGGTCAAGCATAATCAGTTCTTAGAAATGACTAACAGCTGTTCTCAGGTCAGCACAGGCCCAATTATGTATTCTGTTAGTCAGTCAGTGCTGTTTAGGGGGCTTGGCAGGTACTGTTCTGGATCATGTTCAGACAGGAAGGTCTTATCTGTGATGCAGGAAGTTCCCCTCTCCAAAATGCCACTGTGTGTGATTTGTGGTTTTTTTAACATGTCTGTGGTGACCAGCAGTAAATTGGTTGACTGTTCACAGACCTGTTTTAATGCGAGTCGGTCCCATTAGTTTAGAGCAGGTTATCTGGGTCAAAAAGTTGTTTTATGAAGCAGCTGCATTATTAAGGATCACCAAAGAGTTCTAAAGAGTCTAAATGAGGGTATGTGATAATATCTTATACAATGAGAAATTCAGAAACACACACATGAACAGACGCACAAACACAAACTCTGTATTGTGTGTTAATGAGAGGCGCTTGTATACAGGACTCTTACAACATTGTATACAACTCTTACAACATTGTTTTGTTGCTATGGTGATGCAATGTGGGTAATTTGTATGTTTGGGGTACTTGATATTTTTAAAATGCATCAAAGAATATGATTAAAATTCTTGTTTGTTTTATTTGAAGTTATGGGCTGGATTGCGATTCACGTTGCCTCGACTGAAGGACACACAAAAATTCGTCCAGTTTGACCTGCAGATTCGTAGGTATGAAATTATATGTATTATTCCACAATTACCCAGCTAACAGGGAACGTTTTGACAACATGGACCAACATTCCCTTAAAGTTATCAAAAGGTTCTTGCAGTTATATATCATAAATCAAAACTGTTATTCTTAAATTGTTAGTTTTAAAAATGTTACAGAATATAAAAATGTTTGCACAATAATGTTCTTATAACCAAACAAGTTAATACAATACGTTTAAAACTGGATGTTTTGAACATTCCTAGAACATTCAAAATAACAGTGTTAACATTTTTGTTACTTAATGGAAATATAAGGGAAAGTTCAACTTTCAAATTGTTAGCTGGGTAGCCGATACAAATACAGTTATAGATAAATTGTACGAACTAATATATGGTCAAGTCAGGTGTACCGACCCTTAACCGTGAACCTTAACCGTTTTCACTCCATCTACAGTAAGAATGAAAATAACTCCCAGAGTGAGGTGGTCCCCTACAGTCTGGAGGTGGTGGTCCGGTCAGATGTTATTCTACAGGGGTGAGTTCACATGCAGAACCCATTTATTTCCCTAAACACCTCGCAAGACCATCTCTTTAGGAAGCTCTCTCTCTCTGTTCCCATGCATTCTCGCTTTTCCATCTCTCGTTATCTTTGCTTTACAGAGTCTCCCGTCCAGACAAGGTCTTCTTCCCTCCTCCGAACTGGAAGGTGGCCAAACACGTGATGGTGGAACAGGATGTTGGACCTTCTGTCCAGCACACTTATGAGGTAGAGAACTCTTCCGAGTGGAACTCTGGATTAATCCTCATAGGGCCGATTCCCTCTTCCAGGACTGGGCAGATGAGTCACGGAAAGTTGCACGAGAAATGGTTGTCATGGAGACCCAAATATCTTTAGCAGTAACGCGTCAGACGTCCTGAAATAGCTCAAGATATCGAGTCATCACTTTTTGGTGACCAGTGAGGATTGAGAAGCTGTGTTGAAAGTGTAGTGACTCATAATTCATAGTTAAATTATGGTCTTGCTATTTAAAAAAAATTGATTGATACAACACAGGCTACTTACAAAAAGTTGCTCATTTTAGTGAAGTAATGAAAGGTCGTGTTACACCACAATTCATTGGAAAAAGTAGTTACTGTAAACCCAGGCTATTTTTAAAGCTGTCACAACACTAAATGTATTTAAAATGTAGCTATTTTAAGTTGTTTTTCTTTAACACTTGTGACCAGAGAACAAGGACACCTGTGCAGTTCATTTAGAAGAGGGACTTCATTCTGTGGTTGTGATGGCCTGTGATCGTAATCTTTAAAATAACAAAGTAACAACTTTGAAGTTAGGGCAGCCTGGTTCAAAGAGTTCATGATAATATCACACTGATCT
>JAZGTK010006081.1:0-21372 GCA_036877625.1 Ambastaia sidthimunki
TGTGGGGGTTGTTTAAGCTCCAGGAAGTGTGTGCTCTTGTATTGTGCCCCCTCTAGACCGTGCCAGCTGAAACGTCTCCAAGATTCTAGTTAAACAAGGCCTGCCAAAATAATAACTAGCTGTTAAAAGGTATAGGACGTTTATTTGAATGGAATGTTTACCTGAAGGTGTGTTAATTGTATCAAGTAATACCAGATTGCGCAAAAGTCTGTTACAGGTAAAAACGCTTTATTTTTATTTGAGCTTTTGCTGTTTTTATTGGCTAATGTAACAGCCCTTTTTACAGAAATTAGTTTACACACCTCTAAATAGTTTTGTTTTAGACCTCACCAGTGGACTAAATACATTCCTGGTTTGAAAAAATGAAAATGCATTGTTTTGTGGCTGCATCAAAGTTTAAAGAGGTTATTTGGAACAGTGTTTAAAGAAGACCCCCTGTGTAAGTGGGTTATTGTCATTCCCTCTGTCAATGGGAGAATTGGCAATTGTACAAACACCTATATAAAAAAAAAATTAAACAGCCTCCTATTTGTATTATGTTGTACTATATCAACAAATCAAATCTGCTGAGCAACCTCATCACATGCCCTCACTGATCTAAATATAAACTTTGAATTTCAACCATTATTTTGTGACAGTTGAAAATAATACCCTTTTCATCATTGGAAAAAACACTGCTGGAAAAACATAAACAACATTTGTTCACATGCAAACAAGTGTAGGGATGAAGCAACCTTTTTGGTTGTTTAACAACCAAAGCTGGTTGTTAAACATTTTACCCTAGTGAATATTTCTCAAGGGATGTTTATTTTTGATAACCCATGGAAAAGAAAGTTTATTGTATACATGGTGACCTTTCGTGATAGTGGGGCGTGTTGTCAAATACAGTATAGAGGGTTGTCAAATTGTCTTATCTTCAAACTTCCTCGCAACACAAAGAACTAAATTTGCCATACATAAAAAATAATTGTGGGGTTTTTGGGACATTATAATGAATGTAATCAGTTCACTTTTACACACTATCATTATGTTGATGCAGTCATCGTAATGAAGCTGAGCAGATATATTGAATTGTGGGCACATAGGTACCATTTCTGTCCCAATGTAATAATTAGGTTTAATGATGGAGGCAAATGGCTCATTAGAATGCTCTTCCACTCCGTCTGAAACAAGTACATGAGTTGGCATATGGTGTGGGATCTGCAATCAGAACAGAGGATATTTGCTTATCTTGTTTTGCTAGGTTGTCTTCATCCAGGATTCCCTGAGACACACGTTTCACAAAACACAAGTACCTTTCACGCTGCCATCAGCCTAACAGCAATTGGAGACCATTTTTAATGGTACGTTGTATTTAATAAAATAATTTATTTATTACATTTTGTACATTAGTACCTTATACGTCAGTGCTGTGATTTCTCCAAAGGATTGAAGAGAAAGTGGTTTTGTTTTCCCTTTCTTACCACATGGTGGCGCTGGCACTCTACCCAGATTACGTCACCAGACGGAAGCGCTTCATTACCTCCGCTACGATAAACTGTTGAACCAGGCAGAGGACACAGCGTAGCCGCCTATGCATTACTCTCATACTCTCAATTAGAATAAATTCATTAATTTTCCTGTGCCAGTACCAGCACTCTGTTGAAGTGGAAATAATCTTTTGCCTCTAATAAGTTGATTGATTGCATAATGTTTCCTTAGCTGACAAACATTTGTCTTTCATTTATAGCTTTTTAGATGCCGTAAGCTCTTAAGCTTGGCATTATGAATATCCATGTCCCAAATAGGACAAACATTGTTTAATTGGAGTAGGAAGAGCTTGTATGCGTGTGGGGTTGGGGGTGCAAAAAAGGCTGTTGTTTGTAAATATTCATGCAGATCATTTTGTGTAAGTAGAGCAATTCCCATAGCTGCACCCAGACAAGCAAAACAGAAAGAAGCATCAGGGGACGGTGGTGCAGTCATTCTATTAAAGAATTTTAACGCTATCTAAATGCCCCATTCATTTACTCTGGATTTATGTGACACTTTAAATAAATCAGCTGATAAATAAGGCCTAACGAGTTGATTGGAAGTCTCTTGCTGCTATTGTAACAGTGAACACCCATAAAAAAGAAGCCCACATGGAATTGCTTAGGACTCTGAATGGCCTTGCTGAATTGTATTTTATACAGCGTAAGCCTGGAGTAATGCATGTATACGGTATCTGTATAAATCTCTTTGCTGTAAGTCCTCTTGAACAGGGTCCACTGAACAGAAATGAGTTATAAACAATGTTATTGTGTTTGACAAACAAATTTGTGGCCATGTTTTTATATGGTATTATGTCACGTAAATCATTATGGTATGTGTTTATAGCAATCCCCAAACATATGTGCTGGGATTAAAAGAAGTGAAGTATGACTAGTCTTTTTTCCCAAAATAGTGTTTGTACCTTTGTAGGTATTATAGATTTTACAAACATTTATTTTGTAAATTCACATATTTTACAGTATAATGCTTTAAATAATGATATATGCACACATTGTATCACATAATACATTATCTTGCTGTTTCACTCTGGCATTAGTGATTTGAATGCCTCGTAACAGTATTGAAAAAAATGACCTGTTCTCTCTTCATAAAGCATAATTTAAGACCAGCTTTCCCTGGAGGGTTTTGGGTGGCAGAATTACTGCAGCTGTTCCCAGCTGGAGCCTGGCTGCACGGCCAAAGAGACCAACTGCTGAGTATAGGGACCAGCTGAGACTGACCTTTTCGAATTGTTCCACCCAAGCTGGGGAACGTCGCACTTGATAAGCAGCGTCAGGGGGCAGGACTGTACTGTGGCAGGCCAGCACCTCATGCAGACCACATAGATCCTGGTGATGAAACATTTATTGTCTCTTTCATGTGATAATTTATCAGACGGTTTAAAGAGGATGGATACAAACAAAAGATTTGTTTTTGGTCTGTTGAAGCAGACGTATCACCTTTTTAGAGCCGGGCCCTTTTATCAAATACAGCAGCCATGCACGCTCATCATTAAAATCTGAAAGATTGGCATTAAAGATTAAATATGAGAGCATTATCCTTAAATGCACTGTTTTATGACTGTCTGAAACCTTTTTGCTTAAAAAATGTTGAAGAAGCTCCATGCAGTACTAATCTGGAACAATGTGGCCAGTAAAAATGCTATAGCAGCCCTAAGCACAAACCTTTTTTTCTCAGGAAATTAAAGTGATTCTATAAAAAAAACTGGTTCTTTAAAAACAACCCCAAACAACCCTTTAATTGAGAAGTTCTACTGAAAAATAAAGACAAAGGCAAAACATTCACACCTGTGCTATGCTGTTAAAAAAGTCCTGTAACTGTATCTCATAGTGATGTGCAGTAGAAGAGTGGAAAATAAACAAAATAATAGTAATGATCTCAGAGCGTATAACACTGGATACCAAACAAATGGAATGCGTCTGGTAATGAGCTCTAGGGACCAGAGTTTTACCATTATCAGCAGTGGTACAGAAAGGGGCCTTTTGAATATCTGTGACTCACTGTGTTCTGGTCTTTATGATACACTTTGCTTATTTTTTCTCTTAGTTTCACTCCATTTGTTATGCAGTGCCTACATCTCATTTCAAAGAGAATCAATCATTTTAAAAAGTGATTTATGCTATGTGGATGATGTCCAGAGCGCTAGATTAGCTCTTTAAAGCAGTCTCCAGGGATTCAGTCCAGTAAACACTCACTTTCTCTGGCCCCAAAGGTCAGACATTTTCCTTTTCAAGGGTCATGCATCTCTGAATAAATGACTCAACTTGCCTATCCTCACTGCCTCTCTGTATGTTTGCTATAAAGCCTAAAATTTTTACGTACGTGGTAATCATATATAAATGCCACCAACCAAAATCAGCGATAATGTTAAATTAAAAATATCTATAATATATGCAGTCTAGTTCAGGCAACATAGTACACATCTGTGTGAAAATCATCAAAAAATTCAAGCACTAATGTGCCACTTTCTGCCTTTCTCTGCGACATTCTATCTCTCTCATTATGCTGTCCGTCAAACTTGGGCGCGTCACATTCAGAGTGCCCTGAAAATCATCATTCTGCCAGGGCCTCGATTTTGTGGTCACTGGCACTTTATTCAGGCGTAGGTCCATTTCTGTGAAGAGAAGAGAGCAGCATTCGTAATGAGGGTAAGAGCACTCAACAGAGAAATGCTGCAATAAAAACAGTGTGGAGAAAAGGAGAGTCACGTCTGGACCCTCTGGATAAGAGAGAGTAATGTCTGTATCTGAAGAAAAACCTCCTGCTATGAGGAGAAAAGAGGGGAAGAATGGTCTCGTACTGCTGTCTGGTAGACCAGACAGACAGGGAACAAGGACATTCTTGTTATTTGTGATTTTTTCCTTCTGGTATCTCCTCTCCTGCTTTCTGTAGAGGAGTAGAGTGATAAAAAAGGCGAAAAAAGATTTTTAAGAACGGCTTTCTGTGGGGCAGGACGGCTGAGAACAGCAGCACTGAGCTCGGGCCACTGGGTCAGGTGTGCAGGAAACTGGGGGATTCAGTGGGATTATGGCTAAACTGTTAGCACTGGGTCCATACAGCTGAGCACCGCATTTAATGTGTGGCAGCAGAGGCCTTTTCGGGTGTGACTTGGTATCAGACTGTTTGGAACAAGCAAGGTGGTCAAACAGAAGTCATTCACCTGGTTTATTTGTTTGAAGAGGCACCAGTGGCAGTGTTGTTGACAAACAAGCAAACAAACCAAACAAAATAAACCAAATTACTGGACAACCTTAAAACTTTGATGCTGTTCTGTATATGTGCAATATCACCTTATAATAATTTTCTTCAAAGATGACTAAGTTTCTTTGCAAATGTGAGAGAACATGAATAGAATAGAACTCATTGACGTGTAACTGTGATTTATGATGGATTATGAGTTGTGGCCTGTTTTCCTGTGTAGGTGTGTAAACGCATTATTCTGCGATTAGCTACCATTCATAGCGTTAAGTATGATTTACGTAATTGCCAACTATAATTGGAAATGCACTTTTACTGCCAATTACAATTAATTATTTTCTTTTTTTCTTTGAATTTAAAATTCACCTAATAAATCTAAGCAAGCACCAGTGTCAGTTTGAAATAGTTGTTTCTGGGGTTAGTTCGTAAACTGTTAGCCTGGCCATATATATTATTGTATATATATCGATATATTATTTTGATATATTGTTATATATTGATAAATTAATTTTTTAGTTAGTTTCTCATTTTTTGATTTTGTTAAGCACATAAATGTCAGAATGTTTCATGTAGGTGCAGCCAATGTAATAGATAATTAAGTTCTTTATTAAGCTAAGTTCTTTATTAATCTTTAATTGGATTGGGACCTGGGAAAACAGTGGCAAAGCAAACAGTTGGTCCGTCCACCTCAACTCAATCACCTTATTAGATAATTCATCTTATCCCATAACTGTTATCAACTGCCTCCCTCCCTCTGTTTTCTATTTGTTGTTCCCCATCTTGTGGAAAGCATGGTCTCCTTTAAGAACTGTGGGACTGCCTGATGTTTCTGAAAAAATAGTTCATTTCCTAAGATGATGGAGTCAGTGCAGTGTGGGGATATTTGGATTGTTTGTGAGCCGTGGAGTCCCTCACTGGAGAAAGGGTTTGACTATTATTCAGTGTTTACCTGCAAGGTTCTTGCCAAGGGAGAGATGGCAGCTGTTTGTTTTTTCTTTACTTCAGCACACCATGATGAACTGTGACAGCTGACATCTGAGCAGCCAGTCAAAGAAAGTGCCTGCAATGAGCAGTCTGCTTGCTGGAGAGACACATGCCATCGTATCTCAAATAAAGTTATTCTCCACCTGTCTCTTTCTTTCTCTCCTTCGCTCAGTCTTGCACTCTCTCTCGCACACGCAATGCATTTTCTCTGTACGCGCTCCAACTGAGCGTAGATGCTGGTTAATGCTGGGAGTCTTAGATTTGCTTGTTCGTTTGCAAACAGAGATTTGTGGATAGTATGTAAATTAAAACATGCACTTGGTTTGAGTATTAAAGTCAGTTAGCAATGTCTAACACCAGATGCTAACAAAAACCCTTAAAAGGTAGCAGGCATGACACCGGGTGTTTAGATGCAGGTGCACAGCACATGGCCATATGCCGGGACATGCCAAACATCTGTGAAATAGACAGATAACCGCATCATCCTTTGATGAAAGTATATCAGAGACTGATGTAGTCTGTGACCTGTATTGATGTTTACAGTCTTTAGTCCTTGTAAAAATAAGGAAGTACTAGGGTGGATATTAGCATCACATTTTGTTGGCTCAGGACATTAGGAGAACTACCAAATTAATTATACCAAACCCATGATTGAGACTTGCAGATAAGCTTTGTCACTGCAAATACATTGACAAAGATGAACAAAAAAGCTGTCCTTTGCTAAAAGTTGAGGTACAGTCAATAGTTGCTACCCACATGAATGTTCAGAAATTACTCATGTAGAACCCTGTAATAAGCTTTCGACTCCGCCGAGCATAAATGCTCAGAAACAAGTTTGTAGTGACATGGAAAATTAATAAAGGAAATTGAGATTCATTTATACCTGCCAGGACCCACGTACACATCAGCAAAACTGCCAAGCAAAGGTCAAAGAAAGGGATCCCAAGCCAAGTTCTGAACTGCTTATGTATTTTCTTCACCTCGGATGCATCATTGTCTGTATGGCAGGTGTGCTGCAAATTCATCCACCATATACACAAGCCATAAATCAGAAGAAGCTGTCAGACCTATAGCATGTGGGGTCTGCAACAAAGTCAATATATTACTCATGGAATTACATCTCCCTTTCAAACGTAAAGAAACATGACTGTGATAACTGAGTGAGGAACAAATCGATTGAGCCACTGTGCTCTATTTGCTTTTGAAAAATGCATGACGGCTATTTAGCAGAGATCCACCCTGTTTGGAAACCACGTTCTGCTGTGTTTGATGTTTTATTTTTTGTCATATGCAGCAGAGGCTATAGCTGAGCTTTAATAGTTTTAACTACTTTCACAATGAATAAGGTCATTTCATTATATTTTATAACATTATGGATGTAACATTATAACATTTTTTATGTGAGGGGGCGTTTCAGGCTTTATTTTACAGAACAGTAGACAGGAAAATTGGAAAAAGTGAAGGGGAAACAGGATCAGGATATGATCCAGGCCAGTCTTGAACCTGTGACCCCCTAAGACAGCAGCTTAAGTCATAAGCACCTTCTGCTTGCTGATGTTATTCTGACAAAATCATTTTAGTTAAATAAATGAAACCTTTGACTTTAAATTGACTTTTATATCAATTCCCTTTAATAGCTGTTTGAGACAGAGCTCTGTTCAGTTTCCGGAGTTTTCAGCTAACTGCCAGGCTTTGTCACTTGCACCCACCCACACACTGAAAAGGCAAGCGGGTCCCTGAGCAAAGAGTTCACTGGGGGACAGCAGTATTTTGTGATGACCCTTTCTCTAATGTACTTGTTCCAAATGGCTGACATAATTCTCACTTTTAAAATGCCAATACATAGCACAAGCAGCCGTGAGGCACAATCTCTCTGAAATGCTAAAGTCTCTAAATCTCTCTCGCCCTTTTTTCTCTTTACCCTCATTTCTTCTTTGCCAATTTAATTAGCTTGAATTTTCCATTACACACAGGTTCAATCACATCAGTGAACCTGGTAGGCAACTAATTGATTTGGAGAGTGCAGCTAGCTCACTGCTGATTCTCCAGAAGATCCTAAGATTGTCTGGAGACTAAGGACAGAGTAATTTGGTCAAAAAGCTGTTTTTGTATTACATTAGGCCAATGAATTTCATTTAGAACAAAGGGAGCTGCGGCTTGAACCTCCCCAGGGTCCTACATGTGCTGGCCTTGACACATAAACCTGACAGACAGGTGGTATTGTGGCAATATGGCCTCTTCATCAGCATTAGATCCCACCCTGCTGCTAACGGAAAATAAATGTCAATTAGCACAGATGGATCTGTGAAGGACTTTATCCCGAAAGCATTTTCAGGCCGCACTCTTCAGAGCTTTACTTTAAATCCAGATCATTTTTGTCATCTGCTTGAAGTACATCCTAGAGAGACAGAAGTCATTTTCAATGCTGAAACTGTTTACAAATTCCAATATGTTTGTTTTAAATTAGAGTAACTGTCACGCCTTGCATCGGAATTAAAAAAAGTCTCATAAAAGTCAAATTATTTAGAAATGCTATGAGATTTTTACTGGATAAACTATCTTTTTTCAAATAGGAATTTCAATAAATATCTACTACAATCTTGTTTTATGTGTAGAGATTCTTTTCTGAACATGTCAGCATGCTTTAAGTTTTTGTTCCATATTACAGAACCAATAGAAGTCTCATGCACGTTACCTGACAGTTATTTGTTAGCATCTCTGACTGACAGACGTGCTCTCAGACTCGCCATATTACATGTGTTTTTGTGAGTAACTTCTCTTCACGTTCATCAGTGATGACGACAAGCAGATTGACTGACTGCCATCTTTGCTGATGATTTTATCCTCAGGATTCTTGGACGGTGTCTTACTGTAATATATTCTGCTGTGGGGGCCATCCAGAAAGCTTGTCAGTCACTCTGAATTCTGCATTCAGACATATGTGGAACATCACAATCAGAGCAATGCAGCAACAGTCAGTCACACCTCAGCACAAATGAGGCGGAGAATTCCTCTTGCATTAAGCAGTGCTTGGATGCATTAAATGCAATAAATGCAATACTTTTGTATCATTTCTGCTTTTAAACACATAACAATAAATGTCTTAGCGGCATGGAAAGATTTGGCTGTGAATAAGGCTACATCCACATTAATCCAGATAAATCGAGATTTTTTCATTTTAAAGTGCTTTCCCCCCACATTTTCTTTTTTTTTTCAAAGGCTGTTCATCCAGACTGAAATGACTGCAAATGCCAATTTACGTGAGGTGTATTTACAATTTATTATATTTTGGGGTATTTATCAGGTAAATTTTTTATATTTGAATTCTATACAACTCTATTAAACAGCCATATAAATGTTTCCAGACTTTCTGTGATATGTGGAGTCAATACAACAGAATCAACTCAATGTGACATGCATGTCATATGGTTTATTGACAGTGGTAAATAGTTTAGGTTGAATATTTAGAGTAGAAATATTTAGGTTGATTTCTGACTAAATAAATGTGGCGGTTTTACTCTAGAATAGATTGTGTGCATTGGAAGGGCTTAGTAATTAATTACTTACTAATAATTAAATTAAAGTGGTGAGGTTGGGTTCATGTAAATTAATTATTATTTTCCATTAAAATTAATTATCTACACGATGGGCAAATTATTATTCTATTCTTATAATATAATATAATTATATTATATATATTATATATTAACTGTAAAAGTGAGTTGAGTGCTCCCATTATGCCATTTGGCTGACAGCCAAGATAAATGTTTCATACCTCTGGACATTTCAACCATATTTTTGTTCCACATACATTTTAAAAACATGTGTTCCCTCAGAAGCAGCAGAGTGGTAGGTGATAATAGCCTGTGGGCTTGATACTGGTATCCCTCGGTAATACTATGCATTAAAGTCTAGTATGAATGTGCAATGGTTTGCACCTTTAGCTGCTATACTCTTAAGAGGTGGCCAGAAACAGCTATTGCATCTTTTTAGGTTTCAAAACACACATTAATTTCTGTCTGTATGTTTCTGCCTAGGAAATGAGAAATACAAATTGCTTGTTTAAATTTTCATTTAGACTTGGACATTTTACCTCATGAAACCTGGTTTGTGAAAGCAAGAAACTATTTACCTATAGCTACCAAAGTCTGAGCACAACTAGAAAAAGAAAAAGTTTGATGAAAGTCTTTTATGCTTCAAGAACATTTTATAATGCCAAAGCAGATAATAGAAGGTTTTTAAGGTTTAAGTCTAAACCTTTAAACATAATTCTGTCTTTGTCCTGCCTATTGGCTGGTGAAAAAAAAGAAAAGGGACACCGTCAAGGCAGCTACCTTTTGTTTGTTATGTTTCAAATTTCACAGAACTGAAACACTTCTCATTATATTGCCACTAGGTGAGTGACAGAATTAGAGAAAACGTAAGTCAAAGAGTTATGCGGAGCTAAAGAGCCGCCACATCCAAACCGAGGTCTTCTGAACAGACATGAAAGACACTAACTGAAGTGGCAGAGGTTTCAAATGGTCAAAAACTGAAGACCTCCAGCATCTAAGGACTGTTTGACTTATTCTCATCTTTAACAATGGCATTTCTGACAGTGACAACACACAAAGCACATACGTTTAGACAGTTCTGCACAGACATCGAATGTGCTGAAATAAGGCTGCATTGTATTTAAATAGTCAAAGCCTTTTTTCAATTTGCTTGACACAATTTACATTAAACAATGAAAAGCAGGTGGTAAACAATTTTATTTCAAAGATGTTAGTGTACTATAGTTCATGTCAGCAGTTCTTGAGTTCTTGAAACGATGATGAAATGATGCAGAAGAGACATATTGTTGACATGAGTGAATTTTGAAGAGCTGATTTGGGTACCTGTGTTGCAGTGATGGAGCAATCCCAGCAGTCCCACTGCCAAGCAAGTGCTGTTGGACTTAAAACCTACAGATTTTTGCATTTGCACCAAATCTACCTTTGCACAATTGTGAATGAGGCACTATAAGTGCAAATACGCAATACTAGCAACAGGATACAATTCATTCTTAATGAATCCCTATTTATATTCCAACAGTCTGGAAGATTTGTGTTATCTGCTGCAGAGCCACATCTTTTCTTGCAAAAGTACCATTATTTAGAGGATCACAAAACACAAGGAATAAAATTATTCAGGCTGTCAGATTACTGTTCAATGTGTCAGCTGATGTTCAGCTGTTCAATGATTTGTAGAAAGTGACAAAAGGAGGAGAATGTTTAAGACCTGACTCCTGACACATTGAACAATGTCATGCCTTAAGACAGATCAGAGCTTCATGGTAGATAACCTGAAAGACTGGTACCACAGACACCATTTAAAGACACCTCTTATCTCATCTGCTTTTTCTTTTAGCCAATTCAGAACCATTTACAAATCCGTGAGCTTTGAATAATGGAGGTTGAGCCAGACGAAGTAAAAGCCTTGTTGTCTCTCTCCTTCTCTCTCTCTGAAGTGGCAACATTCTCCAGTTTGAGGCAGGCCGTGTATTTTAATTAATTTGACTCAGAGGGGGATAGCGCTTGCTGTCAGGGGCCCAAAACCCGTGGGAAGCAGAGGAGCCAGTGGTGGCAGAAGATGTTGCACTATGCAGACTATTTAATTAAAAGACACTGGCTAAAGCCAATGACTGTGGCATGCAGCTGAGAGGCAATGCATCATTAGCACCAAGCTCATTTCCTTGCTACAGATGACTAGAATGGGCACGAGAAGCAATTAGGCATTTTCTAACACTTATTAGGAATTAATTGCCAGTTGATTTCCATGGGTGGAATGTTAAGTGGAAAAGGGGCTTTGCTGGAGGGGTGGGAGAGAGAAGGTTGTTCCAAACTTTATTGATATTGATTATTAAAGTGGCTGATTGGACGGTAATTGCTGAAACCTTTTGACACTGAAAATTCTAATTACACAATGAAACATGATCACACTTTTGGGCTTAGAACTGTGACAAACCAGACTGGCACATACCAATTATTTTACCAATGACTAACATAAGTGCTCGTACCCAGTATGGAGTGTAATAGAACAAAGCAATTGGATCATATTATTTCCACTTGTGTTGCTTGCATTGTAAATGATATGAGGTGCAATTTGGGAAAAGCAGGTGCCAAAATGCAGATCGCATGAAAGAAAAGTACAAGCAAAGACAGATGTGAATTGACCCTGGTATAATATTTAACTTCAGTTGAATCGTTTCTATTTATGTTGCTTTCACTAAAGTTTTTACTAAAATATGTCTCTTTGCTGTTGAAAGTCAGTTCTGTTTTATTTAGTTAGACTAGTTTCAGTCCTTATTTACATGAAATTGTGCCTTGCCCTTAAGCAAGAATCACAGGCGTGCTGTTATTCACAACAACAGCACTCGTGCTGGGGTTATATTGCTTAATTATCCCCAAACCAAATTTCCACACATTTTCCTGATGGAAAGGAAATAAATGTCTTTTAGAAGCTGGTTGTATCTGTGTTAAAACAGATGTTTGTTTATAGCTATTTGACCCCAAGGTCTCTGTGTTATTTGGTTTGGGAAAACCGCTTAACCTTTTTACCCTGAACCAAAACTGAAGACACATACGGAAAAATCTCTGTGGTTTGGCTAGGAACAGGTCATTTCTGTGCAGGCGATTCTCCTGGTAAACATGTGTTTAGACAACAGTTAAGTATATGTGTGTTAAAGCATTTAATTACAGACTACTTAAGGTTAGCATGGTATAATCCAGTGTTATTGCATGTGAAAGAACTATGGAATTTAAAACCTATGCAAGAGTAATGTTGTCATGCAATTTGCTTTTCTAAACTGCAGTAAATTTTAAATTGCAGTTAACCTTTAAAACTCCACAGACACTTCCAGTTTTTCCTGGCACGAGGGTCTTATTTTACAGTGCTTGTCAGGTAAACACATGCAGTTTGTGAGTACACCCAGAGCGGCACGCTTTCAACTACCTGGGAGTTCTTTAGGCTTAAAGACTGTTTTCGGGGCCCTGAGATCTTAGCTTTCAAGCTCCCTTTGGCTAAATGGAGCTTCACCTGGACGAGTAGAAAGGGAAGCAAAAGGTCAAGGATAGAGTCATGTTTACTCTGGGGCAGCCCGCTCAGCCAATGGGAATCCAGCCTGGCAATTTAGAGAAGTAAATGGTATTATTTTCTTCCCAGGCAATCAAAACACTATCTCCGTGAAAAATGGCAAGGGCTCTTGCAACATGATTGCTCGACTTTTTTGGGTTGGGGAAAGGGGGGGACCAGGGGCCATGTCTGGGTAATTCTCAAAGCCACAGACTGCACTCATACAGCCAACATCTATCATGTGCCTGGCAGTATAGAGATACTTAAAGATTAGAGGACAGGAAACAGTGGCTGGCTGCTTCCTCTGAGTGAAACCTGATACAAAAGGAGTGCAGAGGGTCCCTCACACTTTCTAATTGAAAAGATTTTGAGGCTGCATCAGAGAGTTTTTCATAAAAACCTGTGGTCATTTTTCTCTGATGAAAAGGAAATCATATCCACAGAGGTTGATTAAAGAAGACACATTTATGAACTCTAAGAAGCTTTTTTGATTAGAACTTTTTCTCAATGATTTGACAGTTTTTTTTCTAATATCTTATCTCAAGGAAACCCAATGGCAGATTTTTTTTTGCAATTTCTCACCAACGAATGCATCAATCAAATTTGTTTTTGTTGAGTAAACACACACACACACACACAAACTAAAAGCCATACAAATTACATACAGTTGCTATTTAGTGTTCTTTTATGCTAATACTCAAACAGATAAACAATATCGCAGTTGTAAGCCGTGAACTGTTTGTTTTGGGTATAATATCCTGTTTTCCCTCGTGTATCTTACAACCAGACCGTTCTCTAAGGTCTTTATGTTCCTCAAAGCCAAGGAAAATAGACTTTGTCCCTGGCATCGTGTACACAGTGCAAGTTGATTAAAAGTATGTGCATCGAAGTCCTCCATTACACAAGAGTCGAAAATAGACACCTCCACTTTCCGCACACTCCAGCAATGAAGAGAGAGCTGTTAAACCCAATCAAGAACAAGATTACTTGCTTTCTCGCTTCCACACATTTCACGAGCATCTTCGTTAGCAAAAACGTTGCGTATTCAAACACTTACAAAACATTAACAAGTGCAGCTGTGTCTTTAAAGATAGCAACAAACATCTTCTCCTTTTTCCGCTCTGCCGAGCCTTATTCAGAGTAATTATATAGTGTTTTGACAGAGCAGGAAGACAGCAAAGTGTCTTATTTTCTGAAATGAAAGTACACAAGCAGCGAGAATGGCTGAAGCGTTGGTTTCTGTTAGCGGGAGCAGATGTTGTGTCTTTGAATAGCGGGCGACTGGTGGGAAACATAGTGAGATGGGCTGCGTTTACTCCGTCTTGCTGAGATGAATTCCCCGTAATTGAGGACGGGACGACAGCCTTTCTCCACTCACAGCGCTCATCATAACCTGGAACGAGTCCTATTCAAGCCCAACAATATTATGTAAGCTTGTGAAACAGAGCGAGTGGCAGCACAGCAGAATTTTTGGATATCATATGTAGTTATATATACACATATGTAAATGGATAACTGAAGTGACACATCGAATAGTGACATGCTGATCAATTTGACTGGCTGTACTACACCTAAAAATGAATACAAACAACATTTTTACTACTTGCACTTTTATTTTAAGCATGTAATCATTATGTTTTGTGCGTGCATATATATATAATGTATGTATAAAAAAACAATTCTTGTACCAGTGTACATTTGTGTAAAATATTTGACACTGATAAATATATATACAGTATTTATTATTGTCAAATATTGTACACAAATATAGATTTTTTTTTTAATTAACTCAGATAAATGCTATATGTACATTATAAATTTAGTTTTTAGTAGCTCAAAGGAATCATTTCTGGTAATGGTAGTTTAATGTCCATTTTCCTGTCTTAATGTCCATAATCTTAAAGTGATAATGACACACATTCACATCCTTCTGTTTTTTATTGCAAAAACTCACACCCATGGGAGTTAATATTAATGGTCTGGAAAATCCATATCATTTGTTATTTTTACATATTGATAAACATTTAAGTAGTTGACATAATTACATAAGCATTCATATTCCCAAATCTCGTCTCATCATTTCGTTGCTCTGTACTTGTACATGTGTAATGACAATAAAGTTGAATCTAATCTAATCTCCATCTTGCTCTTTCCTGGGTCAGCCTGCGGTCACCTTCATGTTTCAGGTCTGCCGAAMAGAAAGTGAAGGAGAGCAGTTGAAAGTGTTGAGATTCTAGCACATTTGCTGATGGGTTAATTTAGTGGAAATAGAAACTGCTTCAGTCTGTGAGGGAGGGAACTTCTCTTTTCAAATCCAGAGCAGTTGAAGCAGCCCACCTTCCTGTGACACAAACAACAGAATGCAGTCAATTTAGAGAAATAGTGGGTGATGTTTGTGCTTTGTACTGATGGATGACTGTAATCTGTCAATACATGTCAAGAACATAATGTGAGTAATGCATTGAATAGACATTGTTAAAAGTTTCAGAAGTTTTTTTGGTGTAGATGAGATCCTTCATTCAGTTGGGCTTTGTGTACTGGAGCTGGTTTTGAACTCAAGAACATGGTTTGGTGCCTAATTGATAGGATTATCAGTTAGGGCCATACTGACTGCAGGATTTAATTGCTTCCATGAGAGGAAATCCCTTTTGCAAATTTTATTCCAGTCAGTGGTCAGGAATTGTTAATTTATGTTAATTTTGTGTATGAATTTTTGTGTTTTGTATTTATTTATTTTAATTGTACTAAATATAAATCTTATATACTCTGTCCTAATCTTATTTATTTTCATTCTTTTTTTTTTATAAATACAGGCTGTATTGCTTTATTAAATAAGTATATAACTGACTGAGGGATTCAATCTCCATCTGGTGTCCAGATCAAGCTCTCCTACACATTCTTTTGAAAAATATGTATATGCAATATCCATATTGACGGCTCTCCTTGGCTGCCCTTGTCAAAACTGTCCTTATCAAAGGACTACAGTTCTTTGTGGGATTTTAAGGCACTAAACTTGACTTCAACTTTTTATATAAACTTTTTAGACCTCAAAGTTAAGATGTGATGTTCTGATGAGATGTTCTGGGCCCCTTGCCGTTAAAGATGCACAGAGGATTTTTTCCTCCAAGGTTTTTCCTTAAGAATAGCATTTTGGAAAAATATGTTTTAAAAACTGGAACTAAGCTAAGCATATCTGTAGCTTAAACCTGATTTATTGTACATAGCACTGGGCTGACTTGAACAGGCGATAGTTTGTATTTTACAGAAATTACCTTATGATACGATAATCTTTGTTGTAAATTCAACTTGAGGGTCAATGCCTATACTTTTTTTAATAACTAATAGCGCTAATATTTTTTGATGAAAACAGCAAAGCCTCTACATTGTGATACCTCTGAGAGGCTGGGATTTGTCCAATGAATTCCAATAGAGGTCAAGAATATTTCAAGCTTTTCTTTCTTTTTCCTTAACATCTTTTTTTAGTTTTTAGTCTTAGCTTAGCCTTAGATCTTGTGGGGATCTATCAGTCATTTGTAAATATACCCTTGATGTTAAAGGATGGAAAACTTCAATTGTAGCATGCAGACAAATGTGAGGCTGACAGGTCTTCAGAGACCCAAATCTCACAAAGAAAATCCTTGCATTCTGCTTGGCCTTTTGTATATAAGATGACTCACAATGTCAATATAAATTACTCAAAATCCTTATAAAGAGAGAGTGTATTCAAAATAAAAGTACAAGCAGGAATTTGCAGTGATGGAAATTGTCCAGCCTCTGCTGTAAACCACAAATGCAATTTAAATAATCATTGCAGTTAATAAAATCACTTAAAGTATTGTTTAGAGCTAGTTTGATTGCAGCCTTCCTCATTAATTTGGCCTGATTAATGAAGAAGCCTTTTGGCTGTAAAGGTGTAGTGGGGGAATTGTGTGTTTGCTTGCAGGATGCTGTAAAGCAAGAGCCATTTAATTAAATATTGAGCACACTCAAATAGATGTCTTTGTTAGCGACCCAAACTGAAACCAATGCTAATTAAAATTTCAGCTCTGTCTCAGGAGCCGCCACTCTCTCACAGAACATATATCCCACAATGCAATGCAGCATACCTGTAAACGCATCAATTCTGCGGGATAAATTGCCACAGCCACAGTCATTATCGCATTATTCTAAGTAATTACTTTCCACTAGATGCCCTAGAAAGTTTATTTGTCATGTTGAGAAGGGCGTTGGGAGAACATTGTGACTCAGCAAATCATTCTGGGGGCATCTAGAACATAAATACACATCACATGATTAAGATTAAGATACTTGTCCTGCTTCAAAGATTTAAAACAGTTCTAAATTATATGAATTGACACACATTACAAGATTTGATAAATGTTCCCTTCAAACTGCTTCAGAGATTTTGTATATTTATTTTTAAGTAAGAAACTTTTTGTGCTGATGTGTTGATGTTTCTTGAATGTTAAAAGTATTCATGGACCTGTCAGTAGCAGTTACCTCAAATGCACACAAAAACACACACACTTCCACAATCTCACCTGTAAGTAATGAAGATGTCTCAGGACAAAGCTTCAAAATATGAAGCTTGGATAAAGGGAAAAAAATGTATTTTATTTTTGACTCGAATGAGCCAAAGTGACAATCATTGTCGGGCTGAAAAAATAATGAGTTGCGAATGGAATGTTTTTCAGCAATGGCTCGTGTGAGAGTGGGAATGAGGGAATTGCGCAACATAAGAACAGGAACGAGGGATAAGCACGACGTCGGATAGTTCAGTGACAGCCTCTGAAATGGGAGAAACTCAGAGGCTGCTGTCTGCCTCTGCCCTCCTCTCTCCTTCTTTCTGTAAGATAAGTGCTGTTACTCTGGAAGGAATGCAAGAAGTCAGTCTGAGTTCATGCAGGGCGGGAGAATGATTGTTGTTGGTTAAGAACCTCTGGAGCTATGGGACCCTCTTTGGCTAGTGGTTTCTAACCTTCTGCTTAGAGTGTAAAGAGTCTGGATTCTTCAGGAGAGCCCTTTAGAAAAGCACTGTTGACACATACTTCTTAACCAATCAACATAATTAATGACCATATGTGAATTATGTAAATGTATATATTTATCCATCCATTTTTCAAACCCACTTATACTCAGCAGGATCATGGTATATGTACAGTATATAAAATATAATATGGTTGCTTTCCAATAAGATTCATATACATTTTATTTTAAACACCCCAAAATTGTTATAGCAGTATATACTCAGCTACGACCATTTTGAGACTTCATTGTTTAAAGTGCGTGGCAAATCAATTGCCCCAACATCAAACATAGAAGATGCTAATGCATGCAAGCAAAGCTTTGTTAATAGACCTTAAACTGCCTCCATTTCTATAACCTCAATGCATTATGCCAGCTTTGTAAACGGCCACTTGAGAACACCTCCTCATTCCATATGCAACAGGCGCCAAGGAAACAGATCCTGGATTAATGGCACTTAGGCGTTTGCATAAATTCTTTATTAAGCTTGAGTGCTTCAATTTATACTGTGCCTAGAATAGCCACTTTATTCATGTTCCAACAGCCAGAGTCACACCTGGACCCATGGCCTGTCTTAAACTCGGATGCTGAAGATCTGCTCCCCTGGAACAGCCTTATTAATTCAGCACGATGCTGGCAGTTCAGTAGGGGAAGTCACAACCAGGCACCTCAGAGTGAAGGGCAGTGCTTGCCCCCAGCAGCCAGCACTGCTAAAAACCCAGACAGAAACAAAGAACAGGAAAGAGCCACGGTGGCTTTCTCCAGAATGCCATTCAAGTCTTCACCTTCAAATAAAGTAGAGGTCATTAGTAGAGAATTATCTCATTAACAGCCCGGCTCCTTGGCTCTCCTGGGACTGGTTACAGCAGAGGCCAGACCTGATATATGGATGAAGTTTTAATGTGCTCTATAAAAACTAAAGGGCCCGGCTAAAAACTGCGCTGTAAAACTCGGTTCATGACAATACCACTGCAGCTTAGTAGATAAAAGGCTTTGGCAGGCACTTGGAGCTGATTTAGGGTTTGTTTCTTGTATCTAAATCAAGTTGAATCATTATGGATGAAAGCTCAGTACTAGTCACAGAACAGATAGTAAAGTTAATTGCCATAGTGTTCAACAGTTGTCTGAATGGAGGGGAGTTTAAGTTCTTCACAGTGACTCAGGATTCAATGTGAGTAAATAATTAAACCTGAATAAACACAATCTAAAAACCGTAATGAATATTCTGTGCGGGAGACGACGTGTCTGTGAGTAAAGCAGGCTGCAAACTGTGTTGTACAATCCATGCTGGTAGCTGTCTTTTGGGATGCTGTAGCTGGTTTATATGTGGTCTAAGATGGTTATTGGTTATTCCAAGCTGGTTATTAACAGGTTTACCTGCTACTACCCAATAACAATAATAATTCAATAATCAATAAGCATGACCCAGTTTGGTGCTAGTCCAAGATTATCTACACATTTGGATCGGTTTGAAACATGTAGTGTATTTGTGTGCTTTTGTTTGAAACCTCAGTTTCTTTAACTGAGGTTATGTAGTAGTGTGGAATTCTTTCAATGTTAATTTATTTTCTCCTCTTTTAATGTAATTTTTAGAGTCAACAAGTCATTGGTAGGTAGATTCCCCCCAAAAATTTAAACACAGTAGATTTGTGGTATTGTCAAAACATTCCTCTGTTTGGAAATTGCTCAACCAATGACATGCATTTGGCATATTTGTTTGGCCAACCTATAGCAGAGGAAGTGTTTTGGAAATGTTTAATGTCATTTGTTGGTGCAAATGGTGCAGAAATTATATCACTGCTGTGAATCACACTGTTTATTTGTAACACCTTATAATTCAATCAAAGTTTCAATCTCTGCCATAATGGTGTGAAAAAATTGCTTTTTAAGCATTATAAAAAACTGTATTGTGCCACCCCTGCAAACTCATCTCTCCTCACCAGCTGCGGAAGGGAACATTTTTGTCGGATTGGACAGCTGTTTAACACAACACACCATCCCACCATCTGCAGGAAGAAACCTGTTGGCCAATTATACCCGTCGAGTGCGGAGTTATTGGTAGGCTGACAATTAGCCACTGCTGCCACTCGTGCTCAAGCATTAGACGCAGACAGTGAAACTGCAAAGCAGCGTGGGTAGTGAAGGACCGGGCTGCTGATTACGGCCATCAATTAAGAGTTTTTTTTCCACACAGTTGCTTATCATGGTTATTCCAGACATTTGCTTTTTATCCAATAATAGTGAAATGTTATTTTAAATGGCAGAGCTCGGAAAAGGGCAGGCAGTTTGGGAAATTTTCAGACCATTTGTCTGACGCCAAAAAGGTCAGCTCAGAGGGAGCACGTGTATTATTTTTAGTTGGCGTTTTTTTATGTTTTAATTCACAGGTAAATAGTCCTTTAATTAAGAAACATAAGATGATGACACCAGGTTTAGTGGCTCTTCTAACGGAAGATGTAAGTTTCTCTGGTGGACTAATTAAGAAACATGACGTTTGTTATTGCAAGTATTTTAATAAACTTTCCCAGCATTAGTGGTCTTTCATTACAACAATTTTTTGCTTTAAGTTGTTCTGACAACTCTGAGTCTCTGAGTTTACTTGAATTCTTTCCCATCAAACATTTTTACCAAAGCTCCCTACAGTTTCTTATCCAACAACATAAACTGAACAACCACAATGCATTGCTCCTATGAGCCTTTTGATGTCTGGTTTTGGATGCGCTAGTTAGAATCTCCTTTTCTTTCTCTCAACCTTGACTTTCATTCCAAGTTATTTCCTTATTTATTTTTTGAGGCACTAATAGTGGGAGAGGTGTGGAGATGCTTTTTTATTTAAAGGGTGTAAAGGAGATGGCTAGAGGGTCCAAATGAAAATCAATGTACAAACAGCAGGCCCTTATCTAGTAAGAAGGTCCTTCAGTACTGCAAACCCAGAACATATGTTAATTTACACAACAAAATGGTGTGCCCAGAAACAGGCCTTTATTAAATACAGGACTTGTCACAGTTACTATATTGAATTATGTTTAACTATGCTATTTTATTGTGAGAATGTATCATGAGTATCTTATAAGTGTGTACTTTGTTCGTCCATCAGTATGAAAACTGTTTTTCCAGGCCACTATTCACAGCAATACATCAGAGTGCATTAGTTTGGCAATATATTCTAACTACCGTCTGTTTTCATAAGTCTAGAAAAGCTTGGCTATACAGAAACCACAGGACCATAAAAATGTGCTGCCACAGGTGCCAACTGGGCAGAGAAGAGGCAATACTAAAATAATTCTCATTTTCTTAACAAGACCAGAATTATGGCTACCATCACTGGCGCCTGCCAACTGTTACAACATTTTCAGAGGAGTTATACCTTTAATCTAGTCGTATTGCCATAAGATAACACAAAATTTCATGTTTTCCTTTCCCCTTTTCTGCTGCGTTTGTTGCTCGGTCACAAGAACCCTCTAGAAGTGTTCAGTGTTTTTGTAGCTCAACTGTTAGAGCATTGCGTAACCATCGGAAGGTTGTGGGTTCAATTCCCAA
>JAZGTK010006082.1:0-21369 GCA_036877625.1 Ambastaia sidthimunki
TGTGTGTGTGTGTGTGTGTGTGTGTGTGTTCTATGAAATGTCCCCATTTAGATTGTTAAGTAAATGTGTGTGTACTGGCACATGAAAAATACATGCACATATGAACACAATGAGTTCTTCAGTCACAGAACACAGAGAACATCCTACGAGTGGCTTCAAGATCATGCTTGTGAAATAAAAGAGGGGCGAGAAGAACTATATTCTATGGTGCCGTGTTCATTATTTAAAGCAAGGCTGTAGTTTTAATGAAATTCAAGTGTAGGAGGAAAATGTGCTGGTATATGGGAGCATTAGGACTGAAGTGTTTCATTAGACAGATGCTAGTCACTAATCAGCTGAACGGGAGAGGCACCAGCGGTCCAGAATACTAAATCTGGACATCAGCTTCCTACAGACTGACATACGCGATTACAGTGGCATACACAGAAATGATGAAGTCTGCTGTTTTAGCCAACAATTTTAGGTTGTAAGAACATTTCCTTAATGTTTCCACAAGAACTCTAAGAAATAATGTTACTGCAAGAACTATAACCGATAACTTTGAGAGAAATTTCAGAAAACATTAGCCAAGGTTCTGAGAATGTTCCCTGTTGGGAAGTCAAAGGCTTGTTTTTCATACATGCCACTCACGAGCCTGTCTCCATGCGATCAATAACACACGGACCAATCAGATCTCAGCTCAGTGACAGCACAGCCATCACAACCCCTGAAGTAAAACTGCATTATATTTTATTACCGACAACCTCCTACATCTCTGTCAATGTTGCAATTGATTATTAATACATGAAATATTCATATTTGCGAGTGATATTGATTTACACCAAAGAGTCACGTCGGATCATTTTTCAAATACAATAGCAGAAATCTGTCATGGTCAGGTAATAAGGGGAGAATACATGAACTAGTTTACATTTCTTTGACTACTGCATAGGGTTTGATTCATGTTGTCCATCAAAAAATCATTACAAAGTGTTCACATCACATTTGTTTGTGTGTGTGAAGGGCTGTTAATTTGTGATTATTGCATCCCAGCAGTAAATCCTACCGTAGATTCAGCTACACTTTGACTGGGTCAGAGTTTAACTTAAACTTATTACCAGACAAAATACAATTTTCCTTGAATGACCAAAGTCTGCTAAAACTGAATCTGTCCTTGTTTGTAACTTCTTTTATTTTCCTCCTTTCATCTGGCAGACGATTCTTGGTTTTTCTTTGGTTTCTCATTTGAAATAAAAACTACAAAACCGGTACAAAATGTGAAGGTTTTGACACAAAGAGGAAACAGAAAACAGATATTTAGACTGATGGAGCACTCAGGTAACAGAAGACGGCACTGTGAGTGGTCTGTCTGCGTGCTACAAAAGTAAATACTGCAGATGGAGGACAGAGGAGGAGAAATGGAAGTTCTCAAGAGTTCATGGTTAATGGTGCCGGTTATGGCTCAGTGGTGAAACCCAGGGTCACAGGAGAAAGAACAGCTTCAAGGGTCTTTATTTAGCACTTTCTCAAAAGCACTGAGACACAAATGAAGATGGAGAAACAGAAGACAAGACAACTTAGGAAGAAAGGAGCAGGCGGCGATACTTTCAGAGCTGTGCAAATATCACATATAATTTCACACATTACATTCTTTGCATACATATTATTCTATGGAACGTGCAAAACAAGGTGTTAGAAATGTAAAACCTGGAACGGAGTCGGAACGAAAAGCTCTGCACCACCACCAAGCTCTCATAATTAATGATCCACCAAACGTACAAAAATCTCAAACTTCAGCCTCCCCGACCATCCGATGGTGAAAGATTCATGTAGTTGTTCAGAACCTCCTGACAAATTCATGAGTTCTTGAGAGATTAAACGTGACCTTTGTTTGGTTTCACCACCAAACTCCACAGGCACAGATTAGAGTCCAAATCACAAACCTCTCAAACAGACTACACACAAACACCTGTTCACACATGCAAAAACACGGACACGCAGAGAGAACGTTCTTACAACTGTACTGAATAGCAACCAGCAGGTCCTGAGGTTTCTGCAGGGATAAAGCTGGTTTTTCATGTTACAGCTATGACATATGACAAGACGATTCTGTCACACTAACAAGCAACTTATTTCCAGCTCTGCTCCTTGTCCCAGTGGATGAGTAGACCTGGCCCTCCTCATGCTTTCATAAACACTCTCCACCGACCACGACAAGCAGTCACAACATGACAAGCTTAACATTTCTCCAGGGATATCACTAATGCATTCTGGGAAATGTATGCCTTGTCATTTTAAGATTCCTACAGACAGCACAATACATCAGCGTTAACAAATACATCATGAGGATGTAATGAGCCCAGTGTTATATTGGTGTACATATTTATGTTCATCAATTTAACATTGCACAAGGCATATTAAATCATGAATCATGTTTTTGCTGACACACACACACACTCAATAACACACTGCATCAAAACTAAAAGAATATTGTTCCACATTTCACAGGTTTTTCAATCTCCAACGTGCATAAATGTCAAACAGAAAACTGTAACTTCTGCTCTACCCAGCTAACCATTTTCATTCAAACATTTTTCGACTGTAACATTTTTAAAACGTTCCACTACTTAGTTAAAAATAATGTTTTTGATATGTATGATAATACCATTAAAAAAAAAATTCTACTTACATTATGGCAAGAACATTCTGATAACTTTAAGAGAACTTTTACAGAACGTTAGTCAACGATCTAAAAACATTCCCTGTTAGCTGGGTAGCAATACCATACAATAAATTAAACATTAATTATCTTCAGCCTGAACTCACTGGAGACTTTAAAAGCTACTCAAACTTATAACCATGTGTCTGTATCTCTGAATCAGCAACTGTTAGAACTCCATCTACTGCCGCCCAGAGCTACAGCTTCATTCTGTGTCTCGATGAAAAAACAACAATACATTAAAACAAAACGACATTAATGCTTTGACTACAGGCTACGTAGCAAACGCTGTAACCGTTTGGGTTTGTTTATGGTTTTCAATAACAGCTTTTCTCTGACAGGTGAAACATTTCCAACCGGGGATATGAAACTGTAGATGATGTCACAGCTTGAGGCGCTGTAAGCAAATGTGACAGATGATTGGATATTGTAATGAGTTTGATTTGCATATTAATGAATTCTCTCTGAAACAGATAAATCTTACAAAATATTCTCTTAATGCTGGTAAGAAAACCTCATTAATTATAAACATTAGGGCAGTTCAAGCGGATTTCCATAGTTTAAGAAGGAGGATTGAATCCGGGGGGCTAATTTGTTAATAGACTTGCAAATAGTTTTTTATAAAGGATCAGGAGGTCAAATCTGGCACAGCAATGAAACCAGGACATATCAAACACACTCAACAGGACGCTGTTTATCAATGTGATGCTAAATTAAGTCTTAACTATTGAAGTTTAGTATTTAATCCACCTAATCTAATTGCCTATCAAATAAATCACAGATATCTGCATGATCGTGGATGACAAATTCCATAATCTAGCACAAAATGAAGCTCAAAACCAGTGAACCATCTTTGATACATCAATATGAACTAATACGGCAAACAGATCTCAAAAGTGGCCTTTATAAGTATATGAGGTAATAACAGAACCCCTGACCAATAACAAAACCACCAGCATCCAATAGCTCATAGCGTCTGGTCTCATTATAAGTGTTTGCAGACGTCAAATACATCAATGAATAGACCTTTCATTTTTTCAAGGACCGATAAAAACTCACTGGCAATTAATGAAATGTAATGGGACACTTGCTTTATTATTATTATACACTTATACTTTAATAATAGTTATTGTGTTCGTGTTCACTGCGCAACAATGAATACTCAACATAAGTGAATTGCTGCTTTCGTAAAACATCCACAAAAGCGCCAAATTTCAACAAATAACAAACAGTTATTGTTATTTTGAAGTACCTATAGAGACATAGATATATACATTTATACTGTACAATGCACTGTAAAGCGTTACCGGATGTTCAACAGAGAGCATAACAGATGAAAACAAAATCGTGCGCAATCGGACGGAAATGCGCTTTCATGCCTGTTGCGCTGCGCATCTCCAGACAGGCGCAATATCACATGCGCTCCCGCACAAGATCAACGCATGCGGGGACAAAACTATCGACAATGTGCCCCGTGGATACTTCCAATGAGACATTTTTACACATTCACAGCGTGCGCAAACATTTCACCCCAGACCTTTAATCTGTGGCGTGGACCAAGAAATTGCTCGTTACCTCTCCAGACAGATCTGGCATTTGATAAACTGATTGGAGGGCATTACTTTAACACGGGTGTATGAAGTTTTAAGTTCATTCGTATCTCCAGCCCATGTTCCCTGACAGCCTTTCTAAACCCTATACAAACCTCCAGTGCAGACGCATGCTCGTATGGCAAGAGCTGAGAGTCCAACAACTCTCAGAACAGATGTTAACTCGCACATAAATGGGAATAAAGTATATCGTACGAGATTTGAGTAAAACCCTAATTTCTCTTACCTCGAGCCATCGCACTGGGTAGCAGAATTAAGAGGACTGCGAGAAAACCAAAGCAAGTGTACCGTCTCTTCTTCCCAAAGCGTCCCGTCATCTTTGTGCTGCTCGCCAGCATCCCCAACTAAACCCGGGAGCCGCTCGGACGCGCTCATGCGTGTGCCATCGCTTCCCTCGGCTTTAGTAACAGGTCCCTCCCGTTGCGATAAACCCGAAGTTTGGTGATGTTCACGCAGGATAAAACACCAGCATCTCTCTCACTGCGGACGCTGCGAGCGCACTGCGCGTCTCTCGCATCCGTGAGACAGAAATAATGGACCCGGTGCGCGCCGGCCGAAAGCGGAGGGTGATGGAGGGCGGAGGGCTGTCCTTTACCCCGCTGCTCCGACCGACTCTCTGCGGTGGGAAGTGGGCAGATGCGCTAGAGAAAGAGACGAGGAGCACATGTCAGATGTCTCCTTAATTCGAGATGACATATGAGCATCTGGTGGCGTTAAATTCATTTCATCCCGGGTCGTGTCGGGCTGTTAGGGGCTGCTGGGCGCCGCATGGCTGAGCAGAGGCGATGGTACCTTCTGAATTTCTTGAAAATGGCAATAGGAGGTCAAAAATGGATTTGTTTAAAAATGAATAAAACATGCGGCTGGTAATATGGACCTTAATTATTCAGAGGCTGTAATATTTTGTGGAAAGCCTTTACATTATCGTTCGTGTATTTAGTAAACTGGCGAGTTAATATTCATAAGCAATTCATATTTTTTGCCAGACGTTTGTAATCAGGCTTAGTTATTGTTATTGCCTTTTAATGCAAACAAATATTCATAACATACATCTATGCATTTACATTTTTACGGATTTGTATTTTATCTTTATTGAGGCACCATGACAGAATAAGTATTTGGAAACCTCATACAGTATTAATCCAAATATTGGAAGACTATAGCTGATTTTCGAAGGCTATGGTGGTTTATGACCCTAATCAAATAACTGTACCAACATGTTTATGTTTAACATGTGAAGTGTTACCCACTTAAATGTCTTTACATAAATATCATAACATCTTTTTGATCACCAATACCTCCAATTCTACAAAATATCCCTGCAAAATATTCAATTCAATGAGTGTTTTCTTTCCAGTGCTAACTTGGAGTGCTTAGATTTGATTCTGAAGTGGTCACACTTTTATCCATAATTATTCAGAGGGAAATATAAAGCTGACATTTAATTACACCGGTACATCTGATCCTCTCTTCTGAACTGGCTGTTAGTCTTTTCCCGATGGGATTGTGAGCTCTCAGTCAGAGATTAGATGATGAGGGTTCAGACACTGATGAAGATCTACAGCCAGTGCATCTCATATTATTGCTTGTTTCTTCATTTTGCTCATTAGCAAATAAACACAAACCATTAACGCCATATTAAAAAGCAGACCGTCCTGCTTTTAGACATTAGAAATTCATTATTAAATACATTCATTTATGTACAGAAATTCGTCCTTCAAACTGCATCTAGATGTACAGTAACAGGGCTGAAACACATGGTTACAGTCCAATAATAAAGATGATTAAACACGACTCCCCATAGCAATGAATTAAGGCAAGATTTTTATAGGGATGAAATGAGGCACAATGGGACCCCAAGTGGAGATTAAAATACAACTGGGAGAGACAAAGCGAAGGAAACACACATACTGTTACACCTTACGGTAAGGAGGTATTCCCACCCCGTCACACTCTTACACAGCGCCAGATCCACTAATAGAACTTACTGAGAAAAAGCATTAACGCAAAACACCTGAAGCGTTTGTTAATATTCGGTGTAATTTGTCCCAACGTGGCCTGGAAAGGCCCGATTATCCCCTTAAATCTACACTCGAATCCACATGTGTATGGTGCATGTGTTTGTCTGACCTTGTTTGACGGGGTTGAATATTTAACAGGCTTTAAATATCTCTCTATGAAAGCGACCGGCCTCCTTCCCTCAGGACAAGAAATGATACAGTCACAGTTATTCTTTTAATAGTCAGTGTCTACAGAGAACCCCATCAGAGACAATACGACCGAATTTTTGCATGGTCCATTAGTTGTCCTCTAAAATGAGATGTGGAGGAACAAACACCAGGAGCGAGCGATCAGTCTATTATGGGCTGTCTGGTGTTGTATGTTTTTGTGATTTATATTCTAAATGGTCCGTGTGCATCAAGCTTCTTGTACGTGGATGTCTCGCTTCGGTCCGAAAATGGATTTTTGCTGCTTTTGTAATTTAGATAATTAAAATGAGCTAATGCAACAATCTTCAACATTCAATTAGTCCAAAATGAATGTGTGCAAGCTGCGGAGATTTGTAAAATGGAGGTTTACTTAATCCATTGTGGTTGGACTACACAAATAATGTTCATCGGCCAAAACAAGATACACAATGCCAGACAGCAGACAGACACAATGGAAAGTAATAATGTAATCCAAAAATTGGTGCATAGTTTATTTAATTTAAGAACATTGTTGTAGAAAGGTGTAAACCTTTCTATTGCATGAAAGGTTCTTTATAGCGGAAAAAGGGTCTACAGACTATCTTCCACCACGCTATTCAAGCATGGTTCTTGCAAGAACCTTTGACTACAAGGTTCTTTGGGGAATCAGAAATAGTTCTTCTGCAGAAAAATCTGCAAAAAGCAAAGAATGGTTAAAGTGTTGCCAGGGGGCTGCTAGTCTAACATTGAAAAAACACGAAAAATCAATCCTGTTACAGGGAAATTAGACATGAAGATAATATCTTTATATCACTACAAACTTAAACTACCATTAGTGAAGAAAACAACATGTGACAGCCTTTATAATTGAGATGAGAATCTATCACTTAACTTAAAGAAAACGTTTGCTCAGAAACGATAATTCTGTCTGACTTCATACAATTCTGATTGTATTTAAACACTAGGTAAGTGTAACTTTGACACTTGTTTTTTCTTCAGTATAAAAGCTGTAATCCTCCAGTCGTTCTGTGTCGTGACAAGTGACACATGACTGGAGTATCAAATCATGCAAGAGACAGAATGAAAGTATCTGAAAGAAAGCGTCTCACTATAGCTTAACATTATATATCACTGAAAACCACAATAACTCATGTTCAGAAAAACTTGGAGAACAATCTGAACATGAGAGAAAAAAACAATGTTTTTTTTGGGAGTCCCCAAACCCCTTTTCTGTTCTGTAGCACTAGTTCACGTATTCTGTATTACAAATGAATTCTCTTTACCAGATGATTTTGTTGACTGAATGTGTCTACCAGGGCATGGACAGCAGCCTAATAAGAGATTTGAAACAGATTCTTTGATTTTTTTTCTCATTCAAGCTGTCTGTGAAGGTCACGATGCGTTTTGTTCCACTTAAAACTTGGCCCCCAAGTTACTCTAAAAGCTTTTGATCATTCTAAGGCTGTTCCCTTGAACCATCTCTTTTGTCTTCTACCTGCCTATCTAGGGTACGTTCTAAGCCAGACACTTAGATGTTTTGCAATTAAGAGTCCTGCCTCCAGGACTGATAATTCACTTTGTGTCTTTAGCACTATGCCTCAGAGAAAAACTACTTTTGCATTTCATGGTTCATACTGCATATGTGGGCATTTGGGACGTTGCATACTTAATTAATTTCCAAGAGTTGGTGTGTAACAGAAGGGACTAAATATGAGCCCTTTTTTAAGATTTAAATTGGAGTTTCAGCATCCACATGTAAGACGAGCTTAAATCTAAGGACAAAAGAAAGTGAGGTACTGTTTTTATCTGACACTCAAACATCTGTTTAGCTTTATCATTTACAGCGAAACCGTGTAGAATTAACACCCTGTTGCATTAGCAAGAGGACTAAAATTTCACATTTACCCTGAATTGATTCTACAGCTAGCTTCAAATAAAGTTCATAAGCCATATAGTCAACTTTTAACATTTTTGTGAACGCTATCTACCACACAAACAGCACTTCTGTTAGCCCAGTAAAAACACTTCCCTCTGCTCCCCCAGTAAAACGACTCAGATTAGCACACTTAATAGTGGACATCGAACTAGCTGTCCTTCATTCATTGTTCCTGACAAGCACACATTACCCATCCAGCTCTAATTAACCAGTGAAGAGAGTCTGTTCTCATCTGCGGAGATGGAAGGACACTGAAGTATGCAGTCTCTTAAATTCTGAAAAGCATAATGTACTTTTTTGTTGTAACCTTGTTTTTAAGCACCAGAAACATTTGCCAAAAGTAAAGTTAAACTATGTAGCTCAAGGGCAGAAACTCGTTTAATAGTCAACTACATGTGCCATGCAAAACTCAACAATACCAAACTCAATGTACAACACTTCCTTCATACAGACTAACTAAACTCCCACACTAGCCCAACAGAACCTGGCTACTTTAACCATCTCCTTCATTTCCTGTCTCTTGTTTGTCTCATGTTCTTTCTTGAAACTCTTTCATTTTCTCTTTTTCCTCTTGACCGGGTGAAAAACATTGAGAATGTGAACTGGAGTTAAATTGGTAGCTGATATAAACTCATCCGCCGGGGCTCGGTGAGGTCTACAGAGAGCGAGTAAGAACAGGGGACCTGTGAAGATGACTCTGAGGTCTCAGACCGGACTCGTTTTCCTGTATCTCCCACAGGAGCGAGCGCTGAATAAGACTTATTAGAGAAACTGATATATTTGCACCAAACTGAAGTGGACTCAATCAACTGCTTCTGCCGGGCTGTGAACATTGTGGCTTTCTTTTCATCAGTCACATACAATGAGAAAAAAAACACAAACCCACGATGAAACCAACAGAAACATTAACAAACTGATATAAAAAATAGTGTCTTTCATTTGATGTATGCTGTTTACTAGCAGCAAAGTATGGCTCATATGTTGACTACAGTTTATTAATAATTGCAGAATGTAAATATGTCTCCACTCACTAATATTTTTTATGTCCCGGATGCCAAAACATTGGTATGTTTATCACTATAGCAACACTTCAATATTAGGAGTGACTCCTGTTTTCCGTGCACACACAGAATTTAGAGAATTTACTTCTGTATTCACTTTAGATGTCACTCCCCAAATTATGCAGTTTATAACAGTAAGAGAAAACAAACTGAGCTGTCCACCCAGCAGACACTCATAAGACAAAACGCTGTTATGGAACACTAGACAGTATATTGAATGTTACACAAATAAAAACAAATCTGCAAGCAATACATCTACAATCTAATTAATGAGCCACATCTGACTTCAAAAAGCTTTTTAAAAGCCTTGTTTTAAATCACAGGAGGTAGCAGATCTGAAGAAATGCTTTAGTAACCAATGAGAATTTTTAAAAACATGTATCACCCGTAAACAATATTGATGCTTGTGCAAATTCGTTTAATTAATATTAATATAACGCCAGAAAACCCAACAAAAATGAGCACTGTTGATTTTACCAGAACGACTAAAATTTACCTCCAGGAAAGAGTCACACATTAACCTTTTTTGCCACATAACACAATTAATTTTGCACCTAAACAACCACCATTATTGACAGTTTTAATATTCTGATATTCTGATTGCAATAAATCATTCCATAAAGACACATAAAAGCACCAGAGGGTGAAAGAGGATGGGCAGAGAAATATGTGTTGAATTGAATTCTGGGACGTGTCTTGTTAACGGTTGCCCACGGCTACAGAAAAAGACATCAGTGTCACCATGCTGTGACATCTCAACACAAACAATCACAACTGGCCTCGTTCACATCCATCATGTAAGTGTCTCACGAATTAAAAAAAGAGAGAAAAAAAGAGAGGACAAAAGAGAAAAAAGAGAGAGAGGACAAAGTTGCCAGTAACACTATGCTAGTAATTCACTGAACACTGGCTGCGTTTAAATATTTCTTTCTGCCACTAATGAGTTCTTTTCTGCAGTTTTGTTTTTAAGTCTTGCATAACATTATCACCTAAACTGTTCCAGACAATTAAAAGAAACTATATTTAACTCTGCCCACTTTTCCCACCCCAACCCACACGCGTCTAATTAAACCCTGTTGGACGAAATACTGAGCTCAGACTCGTGTCACTTTACAAGTACAAAAAAGAAAAAGATCTGGTAAAAAATAACCCTGAATAAGATAATAAACAGAATAAATGCATGCTTTTAGCTCCATGTGCCTTTATTATGTGGGTATTAAAGTATTTGTCTTTGTTAAAAGAACATATTCGATTCACAATACAGAATTTTACAGTATAAGCTAAGCTTTGATTTGCTCCTTTTTATAAACCTGTAGCTATATATTGAACACAACGGGATCAGCTGAGACATAATGTATGATTTATTTATAGATATAAGTCTAAATTGGTTTGAGCTACAGTATCATTATATATCAAGGTTGAGTTTATAAGCTTTATTCATTTGTGTTTTAAAACAGCAATTTTGCTTATTTTAAAAAGCACTAACCAGACCACTAACCAGCCACCAGTGTACTTAGTAATGATTGCAATAATAATAAACACCACCCTTGAAATCTGAAATTAATCCTTTATAAATAAAGGGATAAAAATCAATAAGTTATCTAAAGCAAAGAGAGAGAGAAAGATATAAACAACACAGAGCATCACAAACAAGAATGGAAATGAAGATACATGCACAGGTTAAGATTAGGAAGGCTTCTGGGGCTGTGCTGATAAAATCCTGTATGCTTGTTGTGCTTTCATGTAGACAACTTCACGTGTATTAGAGGACGAGGTAAAACAGAAGGGGAGAGAGAAGGCCAAATCTATTATATCGAAGTAGCAACACGCTCGCACACACATACACGCAGGCGATGGTAGGTTATCTCTGACCGCGGTGTCCTTGTAAACACAAAGCATTAAAGCTGAACACAATAGAAACATTAAAGCAACGGTTTAATGCTGCTCCCTCCCACTACGAGAAACAGAGATGTTATGACACTACAAATCCAATCATGAGCTAGACAGAGCACCAATAACTGGACAGTTAACTTTAAGCAAGCCTTTAAATAAAGGTTATCTACACAGAGCAATAAGAAACTGATGCGGTTTTATGCCTATGAAAAGCACCTGCGTTTAAATGTATCTACATCAGAACAATGTTTCTCCATTACTGTGACTGTTTGCTTAAACATATTATTAATTTAGATTTTATGCAAAGCAACTTACAGCATTCAAGCTATACATCTGATCAGCGTGTGTGCTGCCTGGGAATCGAACCCACAACCTTTGCTCTGTTCTACCCACTGAGCTACAGGAAGAGCTTTTCAAAGTTACAAAAAGCCTATAGCTTTACGCTACTGATGCTGCAAGTCATATAATGTTACCTGACTGGCATTATAGAGACTGGACCACTGCCCTGTTATAACTAACCTGAACTAACTATAACCTGACAGCTGACAGAGCCTTTCAATACAGGTTCACACAAAGTCTCTTTACCAACACTTGATTTAGATGGGTTGACAGATCCATATATTCTTAGTACTAACATTATTTATACTGTATCTAATATAGTTTTGTTGGGACCTGCTACGAACATATACATAATATACCATCATAACCATATACACAGTAACTGTTTATATACAATATGCCATCATAACCAAATATATAGTATACGGTTATATACAATATACCAACATAACCATATACATAGTAACTCACCATATATATAGTAACTGTTTATATACAATATACCATCATAACCATATACATAATAACTAACCATCTGTTTGTACAATATCTGTCTTATTGCTTGGCTGTTTAACAGGCAAACAAACACACAAACAAAAGCACAGGAAACGTAAAGGGAAAATCACAATTTGTGTGATAATGCAGCAACACCACAAAATGACAAGACAGCTAAGCAAAAACCGGTTGCCTTGACAACAGTCAATTATATTATATGACCCTTATATTAAGGGGTCACGCCAAAGCCCTGGGTTCGAGTAACAAGAAACACAAAGTGTTAAGAAGTTATATATGTATATATAAATGTATACCTTTACCGCACTGTTGACTTCTTAAGCGTTGCTCCCTGTCATGCGCACAGGTGAGTGTGCGAGACGTTGTTTTGAACGCGTTCCACGCATGCGCACTATGACAGCAGTAGTCATATCCCAATTCACCTATAGAGGGCAATAGAGTCGTGTTGTGTACTTGACACAAAAACAAAGAAAAAACGCGCCCTAAAAATGTTAAAACAATGACAATAGTGACGTGCATGTTGTTCGTGGAGAAAATAATTGAAAGCAAATGCATTTAAGTGTGAGTTTAACTTCGGTTCGTAAAGTGCTATTTAGTTCATGTTTTCTAACTAGTTTCACAACAAAAATGCACGTGTTTGAGCCATTATCGTTTTGCACCTGGCAAAATGCAAATTTCTCCATTATCATTGGCTAGGCCTGTCATCGATGTGGGCGGGCCCGTTCCACCTGTGTGACGTCACCCACACACTGCAGGTGTTTATTGTTTGTTATTTGAAAATGTTATTTGAAAATTCCAGGAACGTTCAGAGGTCCAGTTCTGCAGACATTGTATTAACGTTGCTTGTTTATAAGAACGTTATTCAACCTAAACTTTATTTCTGTATTGTTTTTAAAACATGTTTTAAACATTTAAACATTTACAAAGGCTCTTATACTTCACACAAACATATTTCCTGGTAACAGGTCACAGCATGCAAATGCAGTAAATCATGCGGTCTGATGCACATCTTACATATGAAGAGACGCAGTACACACACACACAAATATATAATAACATCATCATCTCAAACCAATATCTTTCTGCACCAACGCAACACATTAATAAAGACAATATGAGCATGAATGAAATAAAGGGACCCGAGACACCAAATCACACAAGTAAACAAGAGACAGATAGATTATCTTCTCTCAAAGTGAAATACCGAAACGGGAACATACAGAACTTAAACATTTCACTAACTGCATAAAAATATTACTTTTTATATATACGATACATACATTTAAAAATGTTTTACTAACATTATTGCAAGAAAATGTTTTGATAACTTTGAGAGAACTTTTAGAAAACATTAGCCAATGTTCTGAGAACTTTCCCTGTTAGCTGGGTTATTATTCACAGGCCTGCATACAACCTTATGAATCTTACTTGTACACATACACAACTCAACACAACAGCTGCTTCTAGGACCTATGAAAACTTTAGCTGAATTGAGAAGATTGATGTTTTGCTAACAAAATGCTCTTATGCAAATTAAGCACAACATTTCAATGCTACCACTAACGTTTTGATTACTTTTAAAGAAAGTTTAAAGTAAAGTTTTACTTTTTGTTTTGACACTTTTTCCTAGAGTTATTTCCTTAGTTTAAGTACAAACTTTTCTTTCTTCTTTCCACCCTCAGTCTGTGTTCTGTGCTCTGGCTAAATGACTTTCTACCGATAAGAGCTGCCAAGCTGCTACCCTGTAACTTCCTGACAGATTCGCTTTTGTGGAAGAGTTTTAATGCCACTGTGTTCAGATTCCTTCTCTCCACACTGAGTGAACTTTAAAGAAAAAAATGAATATTCACTCAATACAAAAAATGAATATTTACTCTCTACCTGCAAGCTGTTATTTTTCTGGTGAACAATTTTCTGTAGCCGATCTTTTCCACAAGACACAATAACAACAGTTTACAGCTATCATTTTCTTTTTTTTACAATTTCAAGTTTACATTCCTTGAATTCAAGAGCTTAAACGTGCAAAAGATGCTAAAACAGCAGGATGGGAGTTTTAAAAAAGATTAAATACTGTGGATTTTACTAAAGAATATTTTAAGAAAAATGGTCTCATGCAACCATCACAAAACATACAAACAATCAATCAATCATCAATGAAACAAAACACAGTATTAAAAACTAAGTGGATGCAAAATGTTAAACTGGTTAATCTGGTGATTAAATGACAGAAACATAATTTTTGGTGCACTGTTTGTTTAAGAACCAAAGGCTGGTGTGAAGCAGATCTCCATAATATTCCACCATCCAGCTCTTCAACCTCTCTTAGTCACAACACATACAAAGTTAATAAAAGTCTTTATGTACGTGCACACACACACAGACACACACACACAAGAACTCTCAAGAACCCCTGACCTCCATCGACTGCTGCTTGAATGGGTGTGTATATGTGTGTGTGCTGGTATACTCGAGGGATTTTTATAAAATCTTTCAGGGGACTTTCCACCGAGACTGTATGAGTGTGCAAGAGAGACTGAGAGAGGTGGATGTATTATAGAAACATCCCTGGCTTTGTGAAGTCCAGCAGTCTTCACTTTGAAGCAGAGATTCCATTTACTCTGGTATCCCTGCAGAAAAACAGCTTCAGTCAGCCTAAAGTGGTTTAGCAGTCTGGCCCAGCTGGTCTTTAACTGGTCTCCCAGTCCGGCTCAGCAGGTCTTTCAGCTGGTCAGCTGGTTTCTAGCATGTAAAGAAACGTTGAATTACAGTCACATTATTAGTTTTTATTACATTCTTTACAATCACGGCTCAATCAGAAGACAAAGCACTGAAAAATTGGGTTTAATGTTCTCTTCATCCGCACTTCATTTAAAAATACAAGACTCTTACCATTTCATCAGCATTGTTTTCACCCAGTTCCTCTCTGCTGTGCAGACGTTCTTGTCAATGCAATATTGGGCCTGTATGAAACTGCAAAACAGCTGATCGTGAACAGATTCTGAGACATGAGTCAGCAACTCTGGACCTGGTGTTAACTTTGAAAGAAATGACTCCATGGATGGATTAACTGGATTCAGAGGTTGTTGAGATGTTTATAGGACAGTTGTTGAAGGTCAGCACAGTTAAGCTGTAGATCTCACACTTTTTATTGACAGTTGTTGACAGAACATAAACTTCTCTGTTGTACAGTGATGTTTTTGATTCTATACAGTGTAATCAGTCCATTGATAGAAACCAGATAATGATTTTCCAGCTAACAGGGAACATTGTCAGAACACTGGCTAACATTCTCCCGAAGTTCTCTTAAAGTTATCAAAAACATTCCTGCAGTAACGTTAGGTTTTTTAACAATATATGTATAAAGTTATACATATATATGTTATCCTTGGGGTTGCATCTTCACGTGGGCCATTAAAAAAAAATTGTAAAATTGTAAAATATGAACATTGTATATATG
Source organism: Ambastaia sidthimunki (assembly GCA_036877625.1). Classification (NCBI taxonomy): domain Eukaryota; kingdom Metazoa; phylum Chordata; class Actinopteri; order Cypriniformes; family Botiidae; genus Ambastaia; species Ambastaia sidthimunki. The sequence goes on from JAZGTK010006082.1 coordinate 15,697, forward strand.
TGCCTAAAGGATCTTGGACTTATGTTGTTGGACAGCACCAGGTTTTGGAACCGCAAAAAAATAGAACACGGAACAGATTTTGGAACCTCTGGGTTAGAGAATGAACAGATTGTTGAAAAAGTATTTGTAGTGACCTTTCTGTACTCCTTTATCTGATAAATTCCACCACATTGCATAACATCACCTGGATAACACCAACAGATTAACTTTATGGTCTAAAGGAGAATTCTGGGGTCTCTGTGACAGATAAACTACCTGGGGAAGAAATGACAAAGAGCTTTCTGTTGCTTTCTGTTTTTTACAGCTCATATGAGATGTGTGTGCTGCTTTTCCACACACACCTGTGTAGCACATTGTGGCGGTGCAGAAATTTTGCTTTGACTCATAAACAGCTGGAGAATTTCTCCTGTGTTTCATGTGTAGATAAGCACATCAGCTACTGTTTAAAGACTATTTGCAAACCAATTTTTTTTTTTTTGTAATGTGGCATGTTTCTGAATAACTCAGGATATTTCACTAGGAAAAACATTCAAGGCTGGACTTACTGTATTAATATTCACCAGGAATGGACTGAGTTATAAAAAGTGGTCTTTATTTGACAAATGGTTCGAGAGGGTGATAACAGCCTTGACATCTGCACTCACTCTTATTGATTAAAGAACAAACAAATAGTTTTAGTGAAAGCTTTTCAATGAAATAGCAAATCTAGTTGACAAATTTATTCTGAATAATTTGTTTATCAATTAGAGTAACCAAAATATTCTTAATATTCTCTTTTTGTGTGTTACAAAACAAGAAAGTCATAATTAATAATTATCATTTTTTTATGAATCATTCTATTAAGAAAGTAAATAGGGGTTGATTGTATTTTCATGTTAACTGTGTATAATGTAACATTGTTGAGTACATTTCTGTCCCACATTTACATGGTTAGAAGATGAGATTGACAGGTACTGTGTTCTGTGACGCAAGACCCTCTAGAGTCCCCGAAGACAAGACGACAAAATGAGAAAATAAGAGTAAACAGAAACACACTGTTTAGATAAACAGGAATAACACTGCAACCCCGTGACCTAACATCCACACGACGACCGTTTCCATGTTCACTCGCCTGTCGCCTGGGAAACAAGTACTTGACGACAGTTAGTAAGTGTCTCTATCTCTGAGTTAACAGGATGGAGTGAAGGTTTGTAAGTGGGTGATAAAGAAAGAGAGAAAGGCTCGGAGCATTAACGATAAGAGGAGAGTTTTGGAGATGTGTGGGGTGAGGGATCGCTCAGAATGGTGTAGCTGGCAGCTGGGGTTGCTACATCTTAACAGAGGACACTTCTCCTCCTCTCTCTGTCTCATTTACTACTCATCTAATTCATGCTCTCTGTTTTGTATTGGTAGGGTGATCCAAAAATACAGTCCAAGAACAGTTTTTGAAACGATTGTCCAATCACAGAATTGGGTTGAAAAGCAATGCTGAAACACAAACAAACACACACAGGTCACACTAAAGGACAAATACAGTTTTTCACCCATATCGACAATGTTGACTGACTCTTTCATGACATTATTTGAAATCAATACAGCCTGTTGTTACCATGAACACAAGGGGGATGATTTTTCACAAGGGGCTCTAACTGTCAGCCAGAAGGTAAAGCCAATTACAGTTTCCCTAATTACTGCCATTAAACCCTTCATATCGTTAACCTATCATAAAAAACATCCCACTTACAGGAAAACTCTCCCTGACGTGCTGTAAAATGCCACAAAGCTGTCGCATCTGTCAGCGTGACGTGGCGAGTGATTGGTTAGTTACTGACTGGCTGCTGAAGGCTGAACTGAGTGCCGCTGAGTGACACGGTTATATGCAAATGAGACGTAGATTTTACACGTCTGATTTTTGTTTGCACGTCTTGTTTAATTGAGATTATTGTTTATGGTAATTCTATTTGCTGTAAAACTGATTTGCGGTAAATAAATAAAGATCTGATCAACCTACTCGCAGTGGATTGAGAAGAATTACTTAGAATTACCAAAAGATACAGTTTATCTAAAAGTTTAAAATCTTTATTGTTTACTAATGACGTGTGACGTCACTAATACCATATGAATTTGAAAAATTTGGAAATTTGACAGTATAAATAATCATCCAGTTTAGCTCATATACTCTTTAAAATATATTACATTGATTGGAAGAAAGAAAATTTTTCTTGCGTTAAGAAAATTCGTTAAGAAAATCGTCATTGCATTAACAGCGCAGACGTTGTGGGTTCGAACCCCAGGAAACACATGTACTGATGAAATGTATTGCCTTAATGCACTGTGAGTCACTTTGGCTTAAAGCGTCTGCCATATGCAAACATGTGAAGGTGAAAATCATGCAGGTTTCTTTCATGCACAAATTCTTTTGGGTGGAACTATTCCTTTAAGTACAAAAAGCAGAAGTATTTTCAGGTTGAATAAAGCTGAAGGTATCAGTAAACAGAGCACCATATACCTCAGCTGGAATAAATCTCACACATTTGCGTCTGCAGCTAGCGGTCCAGATAACTCACTGACTCTCTTTATTACTCCCCTGCAATCTTTTCTTCTGCCCTGATAACATGATTACAAGGAAAAATGGAGGAGCTGTGCGGAGGGGCAGCTTGAAATCTGCATACATTTGTGCTTTAACACACACACATCGTGCCTCATAGTAATCAAACGGGCTGAATACAGCGTCGGTACATGTTTTATTCATTCAGTTTGTAAAACCTCGTGAAATTCCAGCACTTTCCTTTCAAACACCAGACTGTACTTTAATATAAGAATCTTCAATACACACAAAAGCACTCGGGAAAAATCAAACTGCTTTTTAAACACGGGACAGGCCTGAGGTAAAGAAGAGAGAGAGAACATTTAACTTTTTTCTCATTCTCTCATCTTCATCAGACCCATTTCAAACTTCAGTCCTGCTGTAGGATCTTAAAGCCCTGCTGTTTAGGGCCCGAGGGTCTCATGCACCGGCTGAAGAGTGTCAGGCCCATTTTGAGAGCTTCCACCTCGGGCACATCACAGAACCTGCTGCCCTGCAGACTGTCACCATTCCACATTCCCATCTCTCTTCCGTCTCATCACTCCATCCATCCCTCTCGTCCTGCGGGAAACACACAAGACTGTTCATGTCAAATAGCTTGAGGTGTAACATTCTGTTAAAACACATGCAGAACAGAGTAGCTGTGGGCAAAGACTTGATTAATGTGTGTGTGTGTGTCTTTATACCACAAAATCAATTAATAAAACTTCAATTAAGGCCATTTTCCACCACCGGCCAGATTCACGTTTCATTTTCAAGTGTTTCATTCCCATTACTGTAATACAGTAAAAACCATCCAATACAGACAGATTAAAACCAGCATAAATCAATTTCAGAACAACAAAAGCTACCACACTGTTTATTCACAGCACAACTGTACTTCACAAATACTTTAACATTTTAATTTGGTATTTTAGAATAAGCTATACCGGGAATTTGGGTAGAAGAGTTTAAATGTGCATAATTTCCTTGAAAATGTCACAAAATAAAATCGTAATGGTTTTAAAAACAGGTAGCTTTGAGCAGAGAAAGAAAAGCTTTCTGAGGTCAAATACTTCATTTAGGACATTCTGTTCAGAACACTGCTCAACACAAAGATTTGATGTGTTCAGTACATGTGTGTGTGAACCTCTCAAGTTCATCTTTACAGACTCTCTCTCTCTCGTTTTCTCTAATTTCTTTTCTTCTCATCCTTATTATTCCTCCTCTCTAATCTTTTGTGCTCCCATCTTCTCTCTGGTAATGTCCATTCCCACTCATCATCTGTCCTTGAGTCTTTCTCTGGTCTTAATTCTTATTAACACATAGAATGATCTGATCTTAGCCTGTCCATTGTCCCTCCGCTTTCTAATGACACTTTATTAAGACCCTGTCATGCTCTCCAGATGAACCCCGGGCTCTGGATCCTGCCCTCCCAGCTAACAATCCATGTCAAAAAAATCATGACATGAATTAAGTTTTCTTTAAAGCCTGACTGTTGTCAGACACGAGTCTATCATCTAAACTCATATTCTCATCTAAACATATTTTCCAAAGTATTGTGTTTGGGTCTCTGCAGTTTTCCTAATACTTTCCAATCCTGATTCCTTCTCATGACATCAGAAATTTCCTGCGTCTGAGAGAACGGGCGGCTGTCTGCGCAACTTTCCATACTTGCCAATGGCAACAAAAAGTTATTTTATTCCAGAGATGAAATAACATGTCATCAAAATGCCACTCGAGTTGGTCTGTGCAGTAAGTGTAAATAGAATTATGTTACATTATCATCTATATAAAAAGCTTTCTCTGCATTAAATGAATCTTCAGTATGGCAGTCGCTGAATTGCCAATCAAACGTGTGTTGTTTCATGTCACAGCTCTTATGAAGTCACATTATGCATGCATGAGCGAGAGCGAGAGAGAGAGAGAGAGAGAGAGAGAGAGATGCATTATTGCATTATTGCAGTAATGACAGAGAACAGAGTTCTTCTTCTGTGACCTTCTATTCCTCACACTGTCAAAGAGACATTATTGGTTTAACGGTTAGTTAATTCAACAGTGGCCATCAGTTAAAGTTATGTAGAGTTGTGTGTGTGTTAGAGCTCTTAGTTGAGCTTCATTAGACAGACAGAGAATCTGTGGATTTTAAAAAGAACAACCTTTTACATAAGTTCAATGTGTGTGAGTTTCATACAGTTTAAAGGGGCAGTGTCATCATTTCATTACAAACATGTATGCTGTTTTCAGAAGAATCTATAACCAGACATTCATATACTTCATGATTACCAGCTGTCAAGCTTTAAAATTAAGAAAAAATAGTCCATATGACATATTTCAAATTTGCTAAAGATGTTCCCAGAACATTCAACATTCAAGTTCTCAAAAAACGGCAATAACATCTAAACATTTATTAAAGTCATTAAAGTTTATCTGTCCAACTCATTTATGACCCAGTTTGTGAGGTAACAGTACATGCTGTGATCTGTGTTCATAGAAGGTCATGTGTTAGCATGTGTTATCTTTATTCCTGCCTGTGGTCCACTGTTAATTGCTGTGGCTTCTGGCTAACACTGAACTGCAGATAAAGGCTAAAAGGCTACGCAGATAATTAGACGTTTAATTGGAATAAAAGGCAGACCGGCAGTTTATACACGAGGTCAGTGAGTGAATGATTGACATACATTAGCAAGAGGAGCTTTAAGCATTAGTTGTCAAACTGTGTGATGCCTGATGGTACATGAATATCAAACATTTCAGTTAAGATATTTTAGCGTTAAAGGTGAACTTGGTTTTGTTAGAGGAAATATTTACAGTTGCCCTCCGTGAGCAGCTCGTCTTCTTCACACCTGTGAACACAAACATTTTATAGTACTTAATTCATCTGATAATACTTTGTATAATCACACAGCTCAATTCTATTTGTATTTTTGTGTTATTTATTATCAAGTGCTAGAAAGTATTTAAAAGCTCCTTAAACTCTATAATAAACTAAAATGCTTTGCTAGTTTGTTAAACTTAAAATCATTCACCAAACAAGCCAACAATAAACTATTTGTCCGCACTGGAAAGCTAATCAGACTAAATTTGAAGTCTCTTTTGTTGACTTATTGGATGAGTTGTGTTTAGCA
>JAZGTK010006083.1:0-11396 GCA_036877625.1 Ambastaia sidthimunki
CTGTACCCTAAACCCTGGCTTTAATACAGACAGCACACTTAAAGTTTCTAAATCTGATTTCAAACTTTAAGTCAGAAATAATCATCTCAACATGTTTTTTCTCTATTTAGACTCACCAAGTAAATGTTTCTATAAAGAGTACACAACACAACTTCATATAGCTTAGGTTAGATACTCTTTATCAGTGGTTTTCCATCATGAAATGACTGTGAACTATTATTGTATAGTTAAACACTTTCAAGCAATATTAGCATGTTTTAAGTGTTTAGAATCGCCTATAGCGCTAATGTCTGGCTAGCACACTTATGTCTTTATTTGCAGGTTGGACCTTTAGTCCCTAAACACCTGTTATGACAAAGTGTGACTTATAAATAATGACTCGTATGTCTGTTTGCATGTCAGGTCACATTGTCAAGGACTGCTTCTCACATGGTGGACAGCAGTACAGTTTAATGCCAAAAGAGAAGGAGGAGCCATCAGGCTGGAACACCCAATCAGAGCCTCAGAAATGTAAAGCGGTGCAGACACGCCCCTCAGGTCACTGCCAGCTATCACAAGTGTTAAATGAGATTCTGCTTTTATTTGTCAGTCTGCCCTTCTGTAGTTAATTATTGCAAACCTCAACCCTCTTTCATTTGACTACTTTTAACATCATTCTCTAACTTTCCCCTGCAGGAAATGGCAAAAAGAAAAGAGGAAAAAGGACAGAAAGAGAAACAGCTTTTTATCTGAAAGCAGTGATGAGACCACCACACACGATTTTTCAGAGAAGAGCAATAAACACAAGCACAAATACAAAAAGTGATTGTGGTTTGTGCAATACAGAGATATTTGCAATTGAACTGTGAAATTACACGTGAATGAGTTTGATGCATGTTTGATGAAAGATATGTGCAGCTGATCAGTATACGATCAACTTTTAAATGTAATGTTTGTATTCAAAGTTGGTTTTAATTAAAATACTTGAGGTTACAAGGGTTACTCTGCAACCTCTAAGTGACCCTTTACCCAGTAACACACACAGGACACGAGACACCCATTAGCTCAAATTAGAATACAGTCGCGTCACCCAGCAGACACTGGAACATACTTAAATTAGAACGTTCACACGGACCACGCTCAAATATAAAGTGTGCTGCGGGCCTTTTAGGATTACACAATATTTAGGTCACAGTGTTGGAGCACCTAATGGAAATGTTGACAAATTGCACAAGGTGGATTTGGAGCAAATGTCACATTTATTGCAAAACACGGGTGCAGACCTTAACACTGACTGTAGAGGCACATCACACACCCAGTATAAGCAGTCATACAGACATCTGGAGGTACGAAGTTGGAATTTTATTCTGCCTTTGATGAACAATGCAAAAGAAAGGGATGAAAACCGTTGGAAATGTACATAACCATTGACAATATACTGTCAGGATCAGATGATAGGTTGTGATGCTTCCCTTTATTCTGCTTTCACGTAGTGTCGCGTGGAGATGACATCACCAAGTGTCAATGTCTGTTAATGGAAAGACAGAAAGATTGGTCAATTTGCCAGCCAGACAAATAAATCCATATACATGCCCAGAGTAAATCAATATAGGCAGTATTAGCCATTCAGCAAAGCTTTACTACTGCTGACTGCACACACAAACACACACACACAAACACACACACACACACAAACACACACACAAACACACACACAAACACACACACAAACACACACACACACACACAAACACAAACACACAGTACTGACCAGAGTGAGGTTGTTGCCACTGATTTCTCTGACCAGGGTCGTCTCTTTGCCATCCCATTTCTGAACATGAATCAACTTATCGCCATCCAGAGATATCACAGACTGAGGAATACACACACACACACACAGTAAATATACAATAAGATCGTTTTTCCCTTGTTCACCATCTAATTTATATTCCTGCTACAGGCAGCAGTAATGATAGGCTCTCTATGTCTACATTGACCTAATGAATCACATGATGTCAACTTCTTTCAGAAACCCATTGTACACAGACACAGACAGAAACCATATACTGTTAACATCTAACATCTTTTAACCAATTCATTTGTGTGAAATTGTCATAAGCACAAGAATTTAATCCGTGCATATTTATTACCTTGACTTTCCGGTCATCTGCGGTGGTCTCGTCAAACTCTGCCCCCAGTTTGAAGTTGATTTCTGTGTTTTTGAAAGTGCTGACGGTCTTGAGTGTGATGACATCACCCTCCATGGAAATGACGGTTGTGGGTTTGGTCATACTGCCCACCTGACGGGTGGCAAAGCCCACGCCTGAAACACGCAGATAAAATCAGAGGAACTTATTTCATCAGAGGAAGTTTTTTCAATGTGAACTATGTAGAATTCATGTAGGTCCGCACATTAATTGTTCCGACCACATTATTTGAATTTTTTAGACCACAGAGGAGCACAATTGTGTTTCCTTGTTAGTGAAAATGCTAATGAGCAAAGATCATTCACACAGCCTCAGGGCACTACAGTAATAATTAAAGACCGCATTTATATTTAGTGGTTGGTCACAAATCTCTCTGCAAACAACTAAACTCTGGAACGGTCAAAATGGTCAAATCAATAATCACAAATTTTTGGTGAATGCAGCAATTAGTATCGATTTGTACAGCAGATACTTACATAAAGAGCATTAAAACAGTTCTGTGTAAAATATCGAACAAAGTTAGAAGGCTGGAAGGGAGGAAAAATGCTCAACTACTCTACTCAGTCTCACCCCCCCTTTCTTTCTTTCTCCCTCCATCCACAAAGCTGTGCATTGATTCGTTAGATGCCCTTCCTCCCTCATCTTCCTCTCTGAAGCCTCAATTCACGCAACACTGTTTTATTATTCACAGAAAATAAGCAGAAGCAATCGGTTTCTAAAGATGGCCGACAAACCATGACAGACATTTCTTTGGAACACAACAAACTGAGGAACCCAACAGAACAAAAAAAACAACAAGGTCATTTTGTAATTTAAATGTAATGTAGGCAGTATGAAATGTTACTGGAAAAGTTGCATGGGAAAATAAAGAGCTCTTTGCATTTTAAGGTCATTGCTAAGCGATAAGAATTGCTCTACAGCTCTAACATGTGGTTGTGGTTTGAAAATAGCCATGCATGTGAGAGCACATGAGTGTGTGTGTGTGTGTGTGTGTGTGTAAATCTGAGGCTTTTGCACAAAGATCCTCCCTGTGCACACCACATGTGCCCCATCTGAAACACACCCATGCAGACACACACACTTACACACACACACTCACACACACATGCACCTTGCACAATCAACATTGACCAAAAAATACAATCTTTCTCACACTGCACAAATCTGAAATCTTAAAAACATTAAAAATACACACCCAAGTAACGTGTTTACATGCATCAAGACGCACCCCATGTTTAGCCATTACACACACATGCTTACGTTCACACCCTCATACTCACCGAGGGCTTTCATATATTCATCGAAATTCTTGCTCTCCTTTAAGTTCCACGTGCCAACAAAAGCATCTACCATGTTTAAAGCTGAGTAAGAGAACGGTAGCAAAATGTACCAGAGAGAGAGTGTGTGTGAGAGGGTAAAACAGCACCACTAAGCTCCTGTGATCTTACTGGCTGATTTATAACTGCTGCTTGTGATGTCATCAATACATGCTTGGGGGAGGAGAAGGGAGGAGCAAAACCAATGGAGTAGAGAGAGATGAAAGACAGGCGATGGGGGGGTGAGAGGGGGGACAGTGACCTGTAAGACAATTAAATCAAAATGACAGAATAAAGACACAGATGTTGTACGGGTCTGAACAGAGTGTACCAGCTAAAAAGGAATGCAAGACATTCCAAACATTAAAATATTGTTTTTTATTATTTCCATATGCGTTTGCCTTTCATGTCTTGTCTTTAAAACATGTTTCATTTAGTTTAAAATCTATTAAAAAACGTAACACACTTTCAAATGTTTTATTGTGTTTTAGTTCTGTCACCCTCTGTCATTTATCTGAGGACCATTTAAAGAATATTTTTGCTGCTTTTTTGCTGATACAATGAATAGTAAATGGGTACTTAGCCTAAGATTTTGGGTTCCACAGAGGTCATACTGGTTTGAAACAACATGTTTGGAGTAAATGATGAAGCTTAATTTGTGGCTTAATTCCTTAATTAACCTAAAGTTTTCAAATACATTTACCAGACACTTTATCCAAAGCAATTTACAGCAAATTCAAGGTATACATTTTTTTTTTTTATCAGTACTTGTGTTCCCTGGGATCGAACCCACAACCTTTGCGCTGCTAACGCAATGCTCTACCAGTTGAGCTACAGGAACCAGTTGAGCTACAGGAACACTCATACATACGTACAACAGCCACTGTATAAGAAAAAGCAAATGCACTGAATGTGAGGGACAGAAAGAGAGACTGATAAAGAAAGAGAGAGAGAGCAGTGAGGAGGGGTGAAGGAATGATTGATATGTGGGCCATGGTCACATGATTTTCTTCGCTCTTTTTCTCTCTTTTACAAACTGCAAAGGACATGACCTTATGTCAGAGGCCTCTTTACTTCCACCCTCTACACCCGAGTGTTTTACACAGCAGAAACAGTGGAGATACAGCCACATCAGCTGCTGTGGTACAATAATCACCACAACAGTGCACAAATAACACTAAACCTCTTCCTCGGCCCATCCTCTGAACCACAAAGCTGAATTTACAAGCATCTGGAAGCCAGTGTTACCAGTGTGAAACGATCGATTGTTTGAGCCGGGCTGTACCATCCTGCAGTAGATTTTCCCTAAACAATGGTGAGAGGAGTCGGAACGTCAGGATGTGTCCAGGATTAATGCTGAATCTTTGAACGTTTGTGACATTAGGCTGGCAATTGTTATCAGAGAGCAGCTGTTTCATAGTTCATGAACATTAGACATCATGTGTAAACAGCCTCTTTAGATCAACAACAGCATTTCAGAAGCCAAAGTATACACAGTACTCAGCTAACAGGGAACATTCTCGGAACATTGGCTAATGTTCTCTAAAAGTTCTCTCAAAGTTCTTTCAAAGTTATCACAAACGCTCTTGCTGTAACATTAGAATACATTTTTATAGCATTATATATGATATATCAAAAATGTTATTCTTAAGTTGTTATGAGAATGTTTTACAGAATTACATAACAGACATTACAGATTTGAAAAAAGTTTGAATGACATAGAGCAGAGCAATAACGCTAATACAACGTCTACAAAACTGGATCCAAGAACTTTCAAAATAACATCTGTAATGTTTTTGTTACTTAATGTAAATTAACCTATAACTTAAAATGGTTAGCCGGGTATATTCACTACAAATGTATCTGTAAATACAAACAAGAAAAGATAAATAAATGAGTCCCATTACACCCAGAACAAATATTCAGTATACAGCTTTGGAATGATTGTGTTTACAGTATGTTACTGTAACCCAGTTGTTGGAGCACTAGTCTAACAATGCCAAGATTCTGTTTTAATTCCCAGGGCACATGAAAGTGATGTAAACCTTTAATGTACTGTAAGACACTTTAGATAAAAGCATCTGTCAGATTAATAACAAGCATTTAACAAACTACCATTCACTCACAATTACCTCACATCTGAAATCCAGCTGAGAGCTTTAATCTCTTTAGGTTTATACAGAGAAAACGCTGTTTGTACTCATCGTTCCCCTGAGGGAATATGACATGATACACTCACATGCTCTTTTGGAACAAGCACCTGTTTGAGCATGTAAAATACAAACAGACACACACCCAAACGTACACTTTCTCATTGCCACCTTTTCCAGACAAGTATATTTACATTTTCTTATTGTAATAAAATACTTATTTCTTAATATGTATTTTATTTTATTTATACTTAATACTTTATCAATGTGATTAACTATTGCTGTATTTTTACTCCACTGTAAATGTATTATTTCTTGTAACACTGGTTATTTTGTTCAGATAACTTGTGATGCTGTACAAATACTCTGTATAAATACTGTTTGTGATGAGTAACTGAGAACGTGAGCCAAGTTTATAAAATATAATTAGCTTCTGTACTACTGTAGTTTATTCTTGAAACTTGGAAACTTGTGGTACTATCCCTGCTAACAATTTTATGTTGTAAGAATGTTTCTGTAACATTTCCATTAAGTAACATAAACAAATCACTTTATTTTGAAAGTTTTAGGAACGTTCAAAACATTTAGATGTTAACAATATTGTTGGTTATAAGAACGTTATTTAAACATTTTTTAATTGATGTAATTTTTTAAAAACTTCACCAACTAGAATAACATTTTTGATATATGATCTATAACAAGAGAAAAACATTCTACTAATGTTACTGCAAGAACATTGTTGATAACTTTGAAAGGACTTTTACAGAACGCTAGACAACATTCTGTTAGTTCCCTGTTGAAATGAGTGTTTCTGGCTCTTATAAAACTGTTTGAAATGTTTCTCATTTGCATGAGTGTTACTGGCTCATATAAAACTGTTGAAAATGTTTCTCACTTCATTAGTAAAATGACTAAATGTTAATATACAATTAGTACATTTATTCAAAATTCAAAACATAGAAACAAAGACAATTTAACTTCTCTGACAGGTTAAACAGCTTTTTGCTTTTTCTACTGATTGTAGAAGATTGTATTTTTCCATGTATTTCAATGTGTTGTGAAATACTCGCCATTCTCCCAAACGCACTGATGATTGTAACATGAAGAGTCTTTCAAAATGATTTACACTTTCGCGTTTCACCCTTATACACTTGTGAAGACAGACACACACTGTGTCTAATCCAACACACACGTGTGACTAAACAAGAAATGCGTGCATGTGCAGAGTTTAACATTTCACACAAACAGGTGCTGGAGCAAGAGAGAGCAAGAGCGAGGCTAGTTGTAGAGAAAGAGGTGAAATGTCAAACCATTTTAAGACAGCACTCACAGTGTGAACACACCAAATCCGGATTACGAAATCAAAGCACCTCAAGTTAAAGTCCTAAACACACAACACAGGTCACAATGTAGCAATGTATCTTATTGATATATTTATTACATTCAAATATATTGTTTCCTGTCTGTAGTAATCTGTTTATACGGTGTCATTCAGACATATCTGTGACATAAAAATGTGACCCCCTTCTCCTCTTACTCCAAATTCTTCATGCCCCTTTACCCTATAAAACACACTGCCCTCTAATGGACATGCAGATTTAGCTCAGTTGCCCAAACACACACACACAGGCAGCCAGTCCACAAAAGCACAAACACAGACACAAAACAGCACTGCTGTGTTAACCGTAACCATGGCAATGCAGCCATACTGGGAGACCCAAGGAAAGTGAAATATCTTGAAAAGTTTAGATGAATTAGATCTTAAACCAAAGTAAGAAATGAAAAATGGAGACATGGAGAGATCTGAACAACTGAATTGCTTTCATTGCATTTACAGCATGAGCTGTAACCTCTAAAGTGCAAAATCACTGACAGACACAACATACAAGCAAACAGGGTTTTTTAAATGAATGGCCTATTCAAGACACTCTTATTCTTCTTTTTGTTGATCTCACCCCTTCCCCCTCTCCTCTCTCTCTATCTGTGTGTTTTTCAGCTCTCTGCATTTAAAGAGGTGAGGGTTACCGGGGAGACGCGCGTGCAGCAGGATGCGGGGGTATCCGGTAACGCGCTCGTAGCCTTTCCAAAAGATGCCGCGATATCCCCGCGTTACCTCGCGTCTGCCGGACGCAGATTGAAGCAGATCTTTATGAAGCAAGATGCTGTCCGGTCCGAACTTCAAATTCAACGCAAGACTGTGAAGTTTCACGGTTTATTGACACGTTGCCTTAGATGGCGAAGTGCAAGTTGATTTATTGACTAGAGACGAATTTGTAAACTTGTCGGGCGTCTCTAAAACATTATGGCAACTAAGTCAGTCTCATTGGGTTATACCCGCAGAAATACTAACTATTACATAACAAGAACTGTAGCAAAATGACGCCGTTGTGGAACCAGCGACCAGGACGAGAGGCTCAGAGACTCAGATGGGGACTAACAGGTGAGCTCATATGATCACAGGAAAAGAAAACGGGTCACAGGCCCCAGAAATGTAACTTCAATGCAGAATAAATACATCTGAAGTTTCAATTTTTACGAATTTAAATGAAAAAAAAAACGAAATTCAATGGAAGTATAAACTTAATTCACAGACCTTGTTTTATTGTCCTTGAAACTGCACAGAAAAGATTTTGGGGTTATTAGCATATATACTTATTAACTATTATTAATTTCACAATAACTTTTCTTTGGTAACACATTTTGCTTTGTAATGACTGTGCCTGCAAAATAACTGTTGCAAGAAATGTAATAGTGTTAACCTAAAAGGAAAACATCTTGCCGGTGGGCTTCAATGTAAATAAAAAAATGTGCACAAGTTTAAAAAAGGAATAAAGAATTGAATCTAATAATTAAAAAAGACAAGAAAGAAAGAAAGAAAGAAAGAAAAACAAAGAAAGAAAGAAAGAAAGAAAGAAAGAAAGAAAGAAAAGAAGCTGCGACCTAAGTAAAATGATCTGGCACGATCAGATTTGATCCTTTTCCGTTACCCCTGGAGCATGAGATGCAATTTGAGAATCTGCATGTCTCGGCATTGCTCCTCAACACACACCTGCTCTTCATTATTAATGCTGTGCCAACTTCCTATTTAATTCGCCAGTATGCGCTTTCTCATTATCTGACGAAGCGCTTTTCTGTGCTGTACTCTTGATTAACAAAGCACATTTTTGGGCACGTTGCTCCTTCAAGAAATTAAACAACCAGAAACATAACATAACGCGTTACATAATGAAATTCAGATCGGTACAAAACCAACCTCTCACCTTACAGTGTTGCATATCAGAGCAATGTTTATATGTTTGCTTATGTGTTACAGATCAAAGGATTAAACTCCCTAAATGCCCCAATGCTGCCCCTCGGCAAGCTCTGCCCTCTTACCAGGCTAGATCAAGACCCCCAAGGCCCCCCACAGACTACAGGCCTTTAGAAAGCTCTGTGATGGGACCGAATCACTGGGGGGAAGCACCAGGAGGTCCCAGAGCGAGTGGCTACCATGCCAGGCATGCAGAAGCGAGCCCGGTGCGGCCGCGAATCGTGACCGTGGTGCGGCCGTGTGGAAAGGACAGTCTGCGTAAGATCTCGCTACTGTTAAATCGTCGTGCTGTGCAGACGTTCGAGCAGCTAATGGCAGACGTTTCCGAGGCACTCGGTTTTCCCTGCTGGAACAATGCACGTATACGGCGCCTCTTCAGTCCAGCTGGGCGTGAGATCCACAGCCTGGCTGACTTCTTCCGCATTGACCATGCCTTCCTGGCTTTTGGAATCAGCCGTCCATCTCTCGATGAAGTACACACAGCACTGAATGAGTTATATCCTGAAAACCCAGACTACTGCGAACATCTGTTAAGGACATGGGAGCGTATCCTGAGACCCAAGGCCACCAAGGCAGATAGTGGTTTCCATGACGATGACCCTGGAGCTGAGGCGTCCTTACCGGCCGCATACGATCAACAGCTAAACCAACCGGCCGTCAACAACCTGCAACCTGTTGGAGGGCCAAGACAAAAAGCTAAAAAAGAAAGGCAGAGAAAAGAAAGAGAGTTGTGGATGAGAAAAAGTGACCAGCAGAAAGAAGATGAGAGGGAGATGAAGAAAGAGGAGAAAAAGGCAGAACCTGTTTACTGCAGGAGCTGTCGAGGATGTGGTCCACCAATACCCCCAATCCGAAACAAACCATGTTCTCAAACGAAAAGGCCAAATAATCACAGTAATACAAAGAATTCTTCAGAAAACACACAACACAGATCTCTGAAAGCAGAAGAGCATGTTGCCAAGCCAAACACCAGCCCAGCCTCTCACCAAAACCAAGATAACGCTCTCAATGCGGAGACAATATATCAAACACCTCAGCAGGCCATTAATAAACAGAAAGCAGCAGAACAGAGAGAGCTGTGGGATAATCTACCACCCGATGGTGTTAAAGTTTCTCTGGAGGACATAGAGCGCTGCTACGATATCGGCCGTGTGGTGGGGGACGGAAACTTCGCAGTGGTGAGGGAGTGCAGAGTGCGTTGGGTACCTGAAACTTTTGCCATGAAGATCGTGGACAATGCTAAGCTGCAGGGACGCGGTCACATGATAAAGAACGAGATCGCTCTGTTATGCAGTCTGGAACATCCTCGACTCATCCAGCTGTTTCGATCACATCACACAGACACTCATGTTTACCTGCTGATGGAGCTGGTCACGGGTGGAGACCTGTTTGACGCCATCTCTCAAAACGGCAGGTTTGATGAGCCAAATGCTGCTTGCATGATTAGAGACATCAGTCAGGCTCTGGAATACATCCACAGCAAGAGCATCGCACACAGAGACATCAAACCTGAAAATCTACTGGTAATTAAACAGAATTTGTATATTATAAATGACTATAATTGAATAACAATAATGTGATTTATGAGTGGTTGGGAAAAATGTTTGGGAACTATTATCAATTCTGATTCATAGCATGTTCTGGACTAAACCTAAGTACCTTTAGTTGTAAACTTCAGCCCATGACTTGTCTTGCACCATATGTGCTCTGAATATGAATAATAAATCATGTAATTTCATGTAGTTTTTAATTTACATATAAATATTCTTGTGAGACCCTGTTGCTATTGTGGCACCTTTAAGCTGTTAACCTATTTGTCTGCTACTTGTTTCTCTGTGTAATATATTGAAAAAAGAACAATGTTGAAAACATCTGCCCAGCTAACAGTAAACGTTCTCAGAATATTGGCTAATGTTCTCTAAAGGATCTTTCAAAGTTATTGAAAACATTCTTGCAGTTATGTTAGGACAATGTTTTTTACATTATATGGTATACAAATCAAAAACGTTATTCTTAAGTTGTTTGTAGAACACTACAGAACTAAAACAATTTTTGAATAACTTGAATAACTTTTTAGGAATAACGTTTATTTTTTAAACATTATTGTTACTTAATGTAACGTTAGGGAAATGTTCTTACAACCTAAAATTGTTAGCTGGGTGGGTGTGCTACTTTTGCACAGTCCTTTTGAAAAACCTGTGTATCATGAACATGCATTGAAGCATCTCTGTTACTCTCTGTTAATCTCTGTTACTCTCTGTTAATCTCTGTTACTTGTTCAAAGGTTCAGCGCAATGGCAATGGAAGTTTGAATCTGAAATTAGCTGATTTTGGATTAGCCGTGGTGATAACAGAGCCTGTGTTCACAGTCTGTGGCACACCTACATATGTTGCTCCAGAGATACTTGCTGAGACAGGTAAAATACAGCTTTAT
>JAZGTK010006084.1:0-21367 GCA_036877625.1 Ambastaia sidthimunki
GTTATATCTCCATTCTCTCCTGTTATATCTCCATTCTCTCCTGTTATATCTCCATTCTCTCCTGTTATATCTCCATTCTCTCCTGTTATATCTCCATTCTCTCTTGTTATATCTCCATTCTCTCCTGTTATATCTCCATTCTTTCCTGTTATATCTCCATTCTCTCCTGTTATATCTCCATTCTCTCCTGTTATATCTCCTTTTCTCCTGTTATATCTCCATTCTCTCCTGTTATATCTCCTTTTCTCCTGTTATATCTCCATTCTCTCCTGTTATATCGCCATTCTCTCCTGTTATAGCTCCATTCTCTCCTGTTATAGCTCCATTCTCTCCTGTTATATCTCCATTCTCTCCTGTTATATCTCCATTCTCTCCTGTTATATCTCCATTCTCTCCTGTTATATCTCAATTCTCTCCTGTTATATCTCCAGTCTCTCCTGTTATATCTCCATTCTCTCCTGTTATATCTCCATTCTCAAAGGATTTATAGCCTGATACCATTGGAGCACTTCCAATCATTCTCTCTTTTAAACGAATGTTTCAGTTAAAATCAGAAATGATTTTAAAACCCACTGGAGAGTTTTTTTATTTTCACAAAGATTATTTTGTTCTCTAGTTCTTCAGAAAATCATTCATGTTGGGAGACTTTTGGTTTCAACTACCTGAAATACATTTACCTGAAAAACCAATAATGTAACTTTAAAAACAACCAACTTAAGAATCCAAATAGTTTTTTTTTTTTTTATGGTTCTTCATGTGGCAATTAAAAAGGTTTTTGATTGGTTAAGCTAGTTTAATAAAGAACTACAAAATCAAAAGGTTCCTGTCTAAACCAATAGTGCTTCAATGACCAAAGACCAACAAAAACATAACAAACCTTATTTTAAAGACTTTATTTAGCCAAATCTTTTCTCCTCATAAGTGAGTTTAAAGTGCAAAACAGCAGCGGGAGAAACCGCAGAGCTCCATCATGTCTTTCGCTATTATTGGCTGCCTGGGAGAAGCTGTGCAGATCCGATCTTAAAACTCCAGAGGAGAGTTCAGCTGTGCACTGCATGCTACTCCACAGACCTCATGTCACTCAAAAATTGAGGCAAACTACATTCCCAGCCTCGGCACGCTTCGAACGCAAGCCACATCTAGCGACGGAAGGGTCTGATGACGTACTTCCTCGGATGTAAAATGTGTTTCTAATAAACTTTTAAGAGATGAAGGTTTAGGAAGATCTCAACCCCGAATGAGATAAATGGCTACATGAGTAGGGTCACGCTGAAATACTTTTAAGCTTCCTCTCACTGACGTCTGTTCCTCAAGCAATATCTCGGACACACGCATTCCTCGCTCATCCTAATGTACCGGTGTTCCTCAGAACCACAGATGTTTCTGATCCTTGAACGTTCTGTCCTAATGTTCTTCTCAACCCACAACTGAAGCTTCTTCTTTTAAAAAAAGATACTTAAAAAAACAGTGTGTGGTGAGTGGCAGGCGTATCATTCTGTTCTGTTCTTCAGATGCTCATGGCAACACATAATTGCAGTCTTTTTTTGAGAAGCTTGTATTTACATTCCATACTTGGAACAACAGTTGATGGATCTACAGTGTGAATGCAACAGTGATGTGATGGACCAGTTGTTGTAGGCAGTGTGTAAAATGTATCAATCTGTGTCCTTGTTTGGATTTACAGTCCTGATAATCCATGTATTTTACAGAATCAGTTCACGTGTCTTTCAAAACCAGGTGAAATTCTTGTAAATTGACTTGTTTTGTTCTAGATTTAGATTTATTTTAGATTTATTTTTTGTTACCCAAAATGTATCATTTATTTATCCTCATGTCATTCCAAACTTGTATTTACTGTTTGTGTGTATGACAAAAAAAGGTGATAGCTTGACGTATTTACATGCTGTTCTGTTACGTACATTGACATCAGTGATGTCAAGCTCCAAAAGGACAGAACAGTAGAAAATATGACTCATGCACTATAATTAAAGCCTTCTGAAATCTTCCATACAATAGCAAAGCTTGTGTAAGGAACAAATTTAAGGCCACACAGAACAGTGGAAAGTTGTGGTGGAGGGATAAGAAGGAATAACATCAGTGAAAGACCGCTTAAATTTCAGTTTGTCATGTGAAGCTTTTATCTGGTTTAGAGAACAGTGACTGCTTTTGTTTGTTTTTTTTGTTTTGTTTTTGTCCTTTCTGGTTACTGGCTTCCACTTTTTTCATTTCCAAAAGAAATGTTCCAAAAGAGCAAAGTCATACATAAATACTTGAGGATTTGGAATGACATGAGGGTTAGTAAATAAAGACAAAATGTTAATTTTTGGGTAAACAGTTCCTTTTATAATGAACGTTTCTTTGGTAATAAATGTTACTTGATCTGGACAAAAAGAATATTGATGCAGAGACCGAAAACACTCACATGTGGCAAACACGTTCCAGGAAGTCACTGACAAGTCTCTCATGCTTCTTGCAAAGGTCCTTCTGGAATGTGGTCTTCATCCAGTCCTCAATGTTACACACCTTGACCCTGCTGGAGTGCCAGCATATAGCCAGGTGCCTTAGCGAAGGGCCCAGAACAAAGTTGTCTCTTCTCAGCTCGCTGGGAGACCTGAAATGAAGTAACATCCATAGCTGGGGGTCCAGGAAAACTTCCCGTAGCCTTACGCAGGTCAAAGACAGACTCCGCCGGCTATCGTTGTCAAGATAAGAAAATAGGTGCAGCAAACACTCCTGATCAAGTTCTGTAAGATGCATAGCAAGCCAGAAAAGAGGACAAAAAAAGCAAACTACAGACCACCACCTCCACGCCAGGCTATATTGTGGCCTGCTAAAAACCGAGACCGTCTTGCGTGGCCTGGATATGTGATTCCCCTCCAGTCTGTGGTCTCGTGAGGGCCTTGCACATATAAGGTCGTGTGGAATGGGGGTTATTTTTGGAGGACAACTGCAGGCACGGTCAAAAATGGAAATGTGTGAGACACACATGGACTCTCCCGGTCCATCTGTCTTCACCGTTTGGACAGGAGGTACGTTTAGAGTCTGGCTGCTTCTGTTTATCACTCGAGAGGTTTCACTCGGTGTCTGGAGCTGTGGGGGATGGGGCTGGTATTGGGAGACACTTTTCGTATGTCATTGTTTATCCTCAGAATATTCAGCATACCAAGTTAGTATAGCGTAGCTGGAGTTAAACCCAGCTTTGATGGGCTTAAGTTTAAATGCTTGACGCTGGTTTTGTAGACACAGACAAATGTGTGTGTGATTGTTTCTACAGAACTAAAATTAAAAAGATGAATTAAACTAAAAGGTTAAGGAAAAGCTGCCAACATGTGCCCAGCATATATGGAAAATCCTTTAGGACAGTTGGAAAACTGTCTAGGTCTATCTTGGCTAATAAAAAAAAATTATTTAAATGTCTAAAATGTTTTTTTTTCATGGTTGCTTTATAATTCCTATACTTCCATTTGAGTAATTTGATCATTTTTCTAAAACAGTAAAGTTAAAATAGCAAATGGTAATAATTAGCAAAAAGAATAAAGTTTCCTATAGCAGCCTAACATCATTTATACCAGGCAAACCAAGGATAAAACCCACAATAGGGGATGAGGAAGACATTAGGTTTTGGCAGTTTCTCAGACTGAAGTGAAAGTACAGGGTGAACTTTAGCCATACAGAACAAAGTGTACTGCATAATCTAACCTAACACAGCAATTCCTGCCCCTTACTGGAAACTTGTTTCACTATAGCAGAAAACCCCCATGTGGGAATGTACATACTGTCTATATATAAGACTTCTACACAGTATTCAGTATGTCAAATTAGTAAGATGCCCAAATACTCAGCAGTCATGATTCATGGTTATCTTAATACCAAGATAAGCTACATCTGTAGAGATTAAAGTGTGCTACCAGTTGACGTTTTGCTGTTACATTAAGTCACAGTAGCTGTGGAGTCAACAGAGTCAGAAAGCTAAAAAACAAAATGGTGGATTATGGCGACTCTATTCAAGCTTCAGAGCTGTAGGAATCAAGAAAGTTTTTCTCTTGGTTAAATTGTACTTTTAAAAAATAGTTTTTGTTATTATTTTCAGTATGTTATAGGTCAAAGGACGATGTCAACAAGCAGATGTAGTATCTCAGATCATTTAGAGATATCAGATTTTTGTGCCATCAGGTGACATTATCAAGTTAATTTCTTACTTTATAAGGCCGGTTCACACAGAACGTGTATCCAATAAGAATTTTAAAAACACAACGACACATAGTCCTGTTGCATGTGATTGGCTGCTTAAATTGTTCTTCGTTGAATTCAATATATACTATAAACTTACAGAAATTCAGACACAGCCCGTATCTACACTTGATGTGGTACCTGATCACGCCACCTGGTATCATTAGGTGAGCTAGCAGAGCCATAAAAGGACCGGGCCAGGCTGCTCCATCTGAGTCACTCCCAATGGGTCGTGGAAACTGATGCAACGTGAGATTACCGATGGCTGACCTACCTTCTGGTAGAGAGATTCCATTGTTTTCTCCTGCCTAAAGAGGACAGTTTGACCACTTCAGACAGACACCTGAGGAACAGAGAACAAACTGTGCTAGGCAGATGTTCGTCCTCCAAACGGAGGAGGGACGGTTCCTCCCGTCTGTCGGGAACGGTACCTCGCAGCACGTGACGTGTGGGGAGCCCCGGTGTTTGTTCTGCCCCCGGGTGCTCGTGTGAGAGCGTGTGGGCGGAAGCAATTGATAGAAGCAGCGAGGAGAACAGAAAAACAGAGCTCTCAAAGAGACCGAGGCCCGTCGCCTTTGTTTCTAAGTGCTTTACGTCATTAGAGCTATTCAGTATTTACATTTCACAGCGGGTAACATTGAAAATTAGTTCTTTGAAAAAAGAACGAGACTGAACTCATGAACAGCACAGTTCCTCACCTGCAGTGGGGCAAATCAGAGGAAATAAATGCTTGCAATACATCGCATGTTTCTTTTAAACCCTCACCCATAGTTCAGAACATTGAGTACAACCGGCCAACCCCTATGAGGACATACAAACAGGGTAATGGCATTTCTCCTTATACACACAAAATACCAAACCACAATTGTTTTACAGGTGTCAGATCCTTTTCATTCCAGGCTACACACGCCCAGGATAACACAGAGATCACTGGCTGGTGTACACAATACACGTCACTAAATAAAACACACCTCTATACAATCCAAAACATCTTTTAAAAAGACATTGTGTTCGATTAGGAACATGTAACAAAGCACGTAACAATAAAACAATGTCTTGGTAATTGAAGAACAACCACAAGACAAGAAATTAATTCATTCAGTTTTAGAATATAGATCAACTTCCTCTATAATCATGTATTTTTATTTGATGTAACATTATTTTGATATATTTTTTCTTTTTGCAATGAGTGATATTAAAAGTGGCATTAAATCTGCTAATCTTACCAAAGTCTATTTAATGATCGAATTATCAATCTTTTACAGAAAAATGGCACTTTCTCAATTTGGCAAGATGTGATCTGATTGGTCTAGTTAAAGTGAGCAGTTTAAGTGAGCAGTTCTAACATTATGCCTTGAAAAAATCAGGTTTTCAAGTGTCTTTGATTCTAGAAGTTCTTTTAAGCAAGAACTAGTGGATTTCAGTTACACCAACACTGAAAAAAATGATCATACTTCTGTTATCACAAAAATAAGTTTACAATGTCAGAATAATTAATTATTCATTACATAATAGGAAAACAATTCTCATATCAAACTATTTTTAGCACATGAAATGACGCCCAGAGACTTTTGCAACATCTGCATCCCTTTAATTCAAAAAGGACCAAAACTCTCTCATCAAACATTTTCAAGCTTAAAATTAAACACGAGCCAGTGGACCCTTATCAAAAACCAATTTTCACATTAGTGAGGCGATAGCCGTGTTTAATTGCTTTGTGATACAAATGACACCTTTTTAATGACATATAATGAGATATTTCAAGTTTTGTTTTTTGGAAATCCATACAGATCAATAAACAGCAGGCTCAAGGACAAGCAAAGCACTGAAACAAGAATGAATTTTTGAGTTGAACAGAAATACGTTTTCCTGGAATAGGAGAAATGTGACGGCTGTAATCATTTCAACAGACAGAAAAACACTCAGCGTGAAAAATATCTTATTTTCAATTGCAAAGCATTTTGTTCCGAGTCGATTCAAGTCGCCTGGTTTCTCTTCAAACTAAACTCCCCCCTTAAACAATTACGTTTCAAATTTTCTCTCATTTGTTAACAAACCTCACACTGGTTCCAAACGAAAACAGAAACTGGGACAATATACTGAATGAAATCACCAAGTCGATACGTAAGAAGCAGCAATCCGGTTTGTACTGAGGTTTCGTGATGCAAAAATGATAACTGGATAGCGTAAGACGGTACAAATATGAAGGTCCAATAACTGATCAGAGATCAGTAGATCAGTGTACTGATCTGGAGGCAGTACGGTGAGTCTTAAAGTTTGGGTTGACTCGCTGACACTGGCTTGTCTTGATCGTTGTGCTCTGTGTAGAACAGGATGTAGGCCTTGGCTTTGAGCACGGCCTCCTCGCTGACTGTAGAGACTGTGCTATCATTGAAGTGATACCATTGGCCCTCGTACTGCCCGTATGCCGTGTAGTGACCAGAGCCGATGCTGTGGGAGAGGACGGAGATGTGGAATTTAATAATGGAACACGATGGAATGATGGAATCATAACATGTTTTTAAGCTGTTGGTGATTATTTGATTTCATAGGCTGGAAAAGTCACCAGTGCTTTTGGTATATCACCCCACCTAGTGGGTAATATAGGAAGTAAACTATTGTAAACAACGCATGTATTAATTCAATAGTTCTCAAAGTTCACTATTGTTCTACAAACAAAACAGATTTTTTCATTTCCATTGTCGGTAGGTTAAAATAAAACTAACCGGCTGAGAGATTTTACTTACCCAGATCCGTGATGCACCACTACGGCAGCCAGATCGTACAGGCATCTCTCAGGCAGGCTGTTTTCAGGCTGTTGTGTTAATATAAAGTTATAAATACAATTATAAATCAAACAGTTCTAGTTATTAATTCAATTATTATTGATAACAATTACTATATAGTCATATTACACATAAACAAAGTCATCTCTCACCTCTAACAAGTAACTTTTCATGTCAAGGCCTCGCATGGGAAACTCAACGTAGGTGTCGACCTTATTCCTCAGAAATGCCGTCCAGTGGAACCTTTTCAGGTGCAGACACAGCACCTGCATTGAGGGAAACGTAAAAATAGTTTCAAACTGTCCATACTTACATCCTTAATCTTATTCTATGCTATGTGTTTACTTTGTTACTTGTTACCTTTGGTAGTTTCTGGATCCAGAACTTCTTGGTGGACTTTTGTCGCTTTTTGCATTTGTGACACATGTAGAGCTCCGTGTCGTCAAGTTCTTCCAGATCCGTAAAACTACGAAGGCAATCTACAGCCAGAGACAAAATTCATTAATTACTCACCCATATGGGTTTGGAATGACATAATTACTGAAAGAAATAATGACTGATTTTTCATTTTTGGGTTAACTCTTAATCGTTTTTTAAATACAGCTCTTACCTTTCAAAGTGCATGTTGGCCCTGGCTCTTGGTCTTTTGCGGTCTTGATTCTGAACTGGCTTGGAATGTCCAATGAAAGATCTGGAAGATGGAACGATTTAGCGTAACCATGGCGACATATGCCAACAAAGCTTTCAGAGTTACAATGAAGGCCCAGCTGACATCTCACCTAGGAATGGGTCAAATTTTCTGGACTCCGTCCCACATATTAGGCAGTTCACCTCATTTTGTAGGACACCACCAAACACGGACGTAACGATAGTAGATGTCCCATTTCTGAAAAAACAAATCCATCAAACCACAAACCATTATTAAATAAACCCAACGGCGGTACAGTTCCCTATGAATCTGGACTTTGTAATACAAGGTTAGCCCATCTATTCAGAGAAGGATTAAATCTGCCATTTTGTTCAGCACAATCCATTGAACCCACCACAACACTGCATTTCTTTTTCAACAACCCCGGCAGATTCACTGAGGTCACCTCAAGCTCAACGGGGAAGCTCTGCCTCCAGCAGCAGGGAAGTGCGGGAACATTTGTCTCCGTGTTGGGAAGACGGTCCCTCTACGCGGAGTAAAGAGTTATCTTTATCACCGCTGCCCACGCACTCGCTGAACTAGTGGGGGAGATACGGAACGAGAGGTGGCCTGCTGAGATAGTTTTACCTCCTTTTAGAAATGTGCCCCCCAGCCATCTGTGTACTCTTTTGCTAACAAGATTAGGAGCCTTTGTATGTATTTAAAGGTAAAACGTGTCATGTAAACACTGTTGCCCTGTGCAACACTGTTTCGTTCGCTGGAATGGAAAATTCTGACTTAACCAACAGTAGGAGTTGAAGACGGAGGGAATGTTTGGGAAACCTATTGATCATAATTTTTTCACATTTTTTTGGTGCCACTTATATGATCTTCTGCCACGTGGTTAGAGCTGAGCTTGATCTATCTAAAGACTTTTCCCAGGCCTGGATGGTACTGTAGCGCTAGCCTAGAAGCATAAATGCTAAATAATGGTACTGTAGTTCAAAGTCGTACATGCAGCACTTGCTCTCAGAGGGATGTTTGGGTTGGTCGGGAACGGGAGGACTGGGTGAACCGTTCTTGCTTCCCTGCAGCTCCCTGTGCAGATGATCCAGCAGGTACCGCAGGAACTCGTGAGCATCCTGCTGCTGGTAACCCCTGCAACACATTCAGGATATTTATCAGAACACTTAATAAATAATACACACGTATACAAATCCATGGGGATCGAACCCACAACCTTTTGCAGTGCCAACACAATGCCCTACCAGCTGAGCTACAGGAACACACACAAATGAACTGAATTTCCCTCACTACTAACTTAGCAGTACAGAATATAAAACTCAAGGTAAATGTGCCACCAACTTCACGTGATACCTGAAACTTGGCATTATTTTCCAGATAACATAAAAGAGAGCGTCCGGGCTGAAGGCAGTCTGACTTCCCTGCCACAGAGAACAGAGAGTTTTTCTGAACTCCTCAACCAGAGATCTGCAAAATACAGGAAAATGTGCATTTTAATTAAGAGTACAGGAATCTCAGTTATACAGTACTGCCTATTTTATGCATAACAAAAACCTAAAACCCAAAATGTTTCTAATAACAAAAGCTTAATCTAAAACTTTTTATTAAACAATATATCAAATATTCATATAATAAACAAACGTATCAAGAAAGTACAATAAATAGGCAATTTTTAAAAAAATATATAAATGATTCATCAAGGAATAAAGAATTCCAAGAATTCCAAAATAATGTTTTTTCAAATTGTTTAGTCCAGTATTTAACTATCAAGATTATGAAGCTGTTGCCATGAAACCAGGTTTCTTTGTTCCTACAGTTTCTTTTAGATAGGGACACCATTTGAGCCCAACCCCACACCCCCCTTTTTGCCATCCAGTGGAGAGGACCTTACACACTGCCGTCCCCCTGACTTCTGGTGTGGTACATTCTCCTCCCTGCTGTTTTTCCACTTCGTAAGGCCACTGAGGGCAGCTCCTTGAAATAACAGCTGAACACCTGGATGTTACTGGAGATGGGAAACAAAAACCAGCTTTAAACCACATTGAGATGTCGCCAACATACAGTAACTGGGAATGTTGCTCCACAACCGATCTTCTGGTATATCTTTCCAATAAAACAAACATCGACACTATGC
Source organism: Ambastaia sidthimunki (assembly GCA_036877625.1). Taxonomy (NCBI): domain Eukaryota; kingdom Metazoa; phylum Chordata; class Actinopteri; order Cypriniformes; family Botiidae; genus Ambastaia; species Ambastaia sidthimunki. The sequence continues at coordinate 9,803 of JAZGTK010006084.1, forward strand.
CAAAATATTACATAAACTGTCAAGTCTTCCTTTTTCATGGATTAATACCAGCAAAAGTACGCAAACGGAAAGTATTTGAGGTAGATTTAATGTCCTTTTATCCAGGCCATAAAGCAAAGTCCAGACAGTTAGACTGCTGCTTTGAGAAACAGAATTTATGAAGATGTTTATGGGTTTTTGTAAGCAGTTGTTACAATAACAAGAAACGAGTTCATTTCTGTAAGGCTGCTTTGTGAAAATAGCTATACAAATACAATTTAATTGCGAATCGTGACAGAGATGGCCATACGAATCATATGGAGTTCTCGAATTACACTTTCATGGTACTTGTTTGTTACTTTGGAGCTGGACAGGCCCAGTCCATTTTTGGGCGCGCTGTTTCTTTAAGCGAAATCACTTTCTGGCGACCGGCTGCCAAAACAATTTGCTGTTCAAAAACCTCTGGAACCCGAAGCACAGAACTTCAGTGAAATAAATGCTTCCTCTGACTAGTTCATAATAACAGTGGCTGTACGGTGGATGCGATGTCTGGCAGGAGCCGCAGGCTGTGGTTAAAGCATGGGCCCAGCCAGGTTGGCTGCGGTGAGCAGGCAGACGGCCTAATCCGTCTGCTGGCTGCTCACCAACCCACCCCGTTCCAGCCAGCTCGCCGGCCACATAGGCACCGGTGTCTGCCTGCACGTCCCGGAGGCTCCGAAAAAAGAGCAGGGAGACATTTCAACCTTGACCGGCCTTGCCACCCGCACGCCCTCCGCCAGGCTACGCATCGCCGGCTGCCCTTGGCTCGGAGTTACAAGGGTTGCGCTTACCTCAGGGACTGGAGAATGGCATTCATAAAGCAGGTGTTGCCGAGGTTCCTCAGGCCTGTGGCGCACAAGGCTGGAGCGCCGTCCTGTGCGGGATCAAAAATTATGGCACCCATTTTTAACAAATGATGCATATAAACGTTTAATTAAAAAGCGAGTGTATCCACTTTGCTGATTAAAGAGCTCATTGTTAAACATTTATCATCATTTAAAAGCAAGAACGTGAGTACTTATGATCGAGTAGTTTCGTGGTGTTTTAGAAACATCAGGCAGTAATGCTATGATCAATATTCCTACTTGCAAAAGTTAAACTTACACTGTCTGTTTTACGCTGGCTGTCAGGAGAAGAACTGTCTGAAAGTTTTCTCTTCCTTTGCCTCTCGGTATTAGACACAGAGCTAAACAAAGTAACAGAAATAAATAATGATAAAACTATCACATTGCGATAGCCATCACCAAGTAGTTTAAATATATATATGTATTATTTTCGGTAGAAGACACAGGACCATAAAATGTTCCCCCAATCATCGCATTGTTTAACGCATTCTTTTATTGCATTAAACAGTGTTTAAAATTAAAAACATTGCAAATGAACTGTGCGTCAGTCACGCTAGTTTCTTATTGCCTAAACTTAATGACTTGGACCTACTTTTCCAAACTCTGAAGATGCTCTCTGACCCGCTGCACGTGTCCCAGTTTTGTGTCGTTCACTACAAATTCATCACATCTGTAACTGCAGAGAAAACAGGCTGAAGGTCAGAACACTGTCATACAACAAACAGCTATGACACGATATTAGAGTGTGTTTGAAACCTCAGAAAAACCTGCAAAAATACTGTTTATAACCATATTTATTTAATATCTTACATATTTAAACATGTTTATATAAGATTTGTTCATCTTAAGCTTTTGTTAAAGCTGCAATCCATAACTTTTGCCTTTCTAGCGGTATTTCTGTTCAAAACATAAAATTGCAAGTTGAGTTTTTTATAATGTCAACTCCTTAAAAAAAAGGCTACAACTCCACCAATCCAGCACCCACACACACGATTTAGTAGCTGGATCATCGTATTTCTGTTACAGACGTAACGTAACCACACGTCAAACTGACCTTTCCTAAGAAATCAGACGTTGTGAATCAGGGTAAGATAAGGAGATAGTTTTGAACACTGAACTGTACTTGCTCATTAACTTCCTGTTAATTTTTAACCCAAAAAAGTTACGAATTGCAGCTTTAAAAATGTATGTGATAGTGAGTGGCAATTATATAATGCAGAAACTGATGACCAGTGTCATCCTAAAAACGTTTACAAAATGAAACTTGAATAACCAACCAGAAGGTGCTGTAACTGTTACAGTCCATACAGACAGAGTGCTGCTGACATTTGTCCTGCTCTGGTTTTCTTGGACTGCCACTCGGAGTCTGAACGTCCTCGAAATGTTTTTTTGCGTGGCCATTAACATACCTGCCGGATGACAACAAAGTCCTTTAATCAGGAATTTTTACTTCACTATAACAGCTATGCATCTAAAATATCATCTTGATTTCAATATCAAGAAACTATATTTTAACTCTGAGTGTAACATTTAAATCATGGAAAAGGAATGAGACAACACACACACAAGAAAATATTTCATTTTTGTGCACATACATAAACACTCACCTTCCACAATGAACGTTCAAACACGTGAGACAAACCCAGGGGCTTTTGTTTGATCTGCAAACTACAAAACATTGAAGTACAAGCGATTAACATCCACAATATAATTCAGTCTGTGTCGTTTGACGTCACCGAACGTTTTTTTACAAATAAACGAAACCAGACCTGCACGTCCAAAACGTGACTTACTGCATAAGACATGCTTGTGTGATAAACGGTTTTGCACTGTAAACAGATAAACAGCATGTTAACCTCGTGTGAGTCTGTTTGGAATGTGATCTCTCGCCCGCCTGCTGGGAAAGTGAGCTTTGCGTTGATCAGCTTCCCTCACAACAAGCATCTGAATTAGCAGTTGCTAGGCAACGGTCAATTCTTGTGAATGCCGTTCTGTGCACGACCCAACAAACGCGAGATTAAGTCAACAGACCCAGGGCTCCTCGTACCTGCTGACCCCCTTCACGCCGAGCAAAGAAAGCTGCATTTTTAATCTGTAATGCTGGGATACTGTAACATGCTTAATATAATGTAGGTACAAAAAAGCAAATATGCTGGTCTAACGAAAGCCTGCTGTTATTAGAAGCAAAACCACCAGTTTCAACAGGAATGTGAAGCACAGTTCAGTCTAAACAGCAGTTGTTTACGTGCAAGTTTAAAGAAAGTAAGTGTTGTGCAGTTCAATTTCAATAATCCAACAATTGATACAATTTTCAATATCCTACAAAAACAAAATAACTGAGGTAAAACTATTATTCTGCCATATTCTGTTTCATAAGAATTCTCTTGTTAGGGTTAAAATACAATAAAAATACTTTTTTTTTTTGTTTTCCAGTTACACAATACACTGTTAAATCCACAGTTTTTTGTTTATTAAATTGTATGATATTTATCATAATCGAGCAGCCTTAAATAAAAGTCATCTACGTTTCTATACTTTCTAAATTCATGATTGTAAACATGCCTCCTATTCTTCACTCCACAACAGGTTCTGTTACATTACTGTAAAAGAACCGGAGATTGATTTCTTTACAGAAGTCAAAGCAAAAAGTCCATTGTGAAGGTCTTTTCTTCGACACCTTAAACCTCAGTTGCCTACAGACACGTTTTAGAAGTATGAAATGTGCTAAACAAGATATATGGGGCAGTTCTCATGTCGTGTGGGTGTGCTAGGGGGCCACTGAGTGTCACACCCAAGATGTACACGTGTCTTTAATATTATCTTATATGTGAATTTAGCATGACTGTAGTAATTCCACCAAAAACACATATTAACATAATAATTAGAGATGCACTTATATACTTTAACAGACCTCAATATCTTGCATTAACACGACCAAGATGAATTTCTCCCATTGCCATGGATTACACTTAGTCTTACCAACATTCATGGTTTGCTTAAATGTTCTTGGAAACATTTTTTTCTGTAAACCACTAGGAATTACATGAAGCCAGTCATTTTAAAGCAACCCTTTGTAATACTTTCCTACTCCATGGCTATCCAAATCAAAATAAGAGATAAGCAAATATAATACTTTACAATAAATCTGTACTGTGGTTCATGAGGTCACACACTGACATTACAGTCATGTCGTAAAGCTTCTATGACGCACGTCTGCCGACATTATTTCCGGTTTATTGTAGTTTCGGTGCTGCTGTTTATTTTTATCACAGTATATGCCTCCAATAAGTATTGACATTAATAAATGACTTTAACTCTCCAGCTCGACTTAAACAAGAAAGATCAGAGTAAAACAAGGGCAAACATCACAAAGTAGATTAAAAACCAGATTAAAAGCCAAAACTACCTCCCTCGACTCAGTAAACAAGCAGTGCGAGGGCAAAACAAAGCCAAAAGCTTATTAAACAGCATCTCATTACTTTAAGAAAGTAAACAGTCTCTTAAATGTGTTTTTGTATAGATGAACATTATAAGCATGCGGAAATAAGCGAATTTGAAATGCTTTGTGAAGCTAAACACCTCGACTTGGGGTTTGACACACGCACCATTGCTGACCATCATCGTTTATTCCCACATTAACATACTGTACATTTTATTTTACTGTTTATTTTACATACTGTACACTATTTAACATCGTAGCGACACATAAACTAAACCGCAAGTCATCTAGCATGAGCTGCTATGAGCATGAAGCGCTAGCCGGCTTAGCTAGCGCGCAGCATCCTCAGAAACCGACCGTATTAACACACATCACTGGTGTACGAACATTAAAATAACATTAAAATAACATCGCTAAAGTAACTCACCGGTACAGCACCACGAGGAAGGGGAACCGTTGGGGAACCGGGTCGGATCCACCGTGATACAGACACTGGTGTTGAGGTGAGGGCACTCCATGTGTGCTAGCTACACTAGTTATTGGTCTTAAAAGTACAGTTATTTATCAAATAAGCGTAAATAAGTTGTAGATTTTCTATAGGTAGCTTGTTAAATGCATTAAAGTATGACCGGGTTGGGTCTACAGTGTATTGTTAATGAGGTTCAGGGAGCGATACTGCATGCACGATTCCTGGCCGTGTCTCAATACCTACTAAGCTGCCTAAGTAGACAGCATTATAAGACATCACATACGCGTTCTCAGCCTCATCTGTTTAGTACGTTTGTGAATCCCTGAAACTTTTATACACACCTATGATGGTCAAAACACTTGCGAGGGACATTTTTAAAACATCTAATATCCAAATATAATGACGTCAATACTGACTCGTGATGAGAGACAATTTAACAAATATATCAATATAATTAAACACGTCACAACTGACTTATGATGACGTTATAGTATTACAGGTCATCAGGTTTGTGTGAGGGTCATGTTTTGGGAAGGGGTGTAAATGTTTTCAAAGTAATCTTTGTTTGTTTGTTTGTTTATTCTAGATATCAAGTTATGTTAATGTCTCATATTTATTTATTTTGTGTGCCAAAATTACTACACTTGAATGACACATTGGGCGTAGTCCAATAGTTTTATAAATAATGTATATAATAGGCACATAGGCTCCTTAATCTCTTGCGGTGTATGCATTTGTATTTTGATTTCTAACATTTCTAATCTGCCATTTACTGTATTTTTTCGTGTATTTATTTGTATATTATTTTAAAAGTCTAAAGTAGCTGCGATCTGTGGACTATAAGGGCTGCAACACAAGTCTCCGCCACTAGGTGGCATCAGAGTTTTCTTCTTTACGAGTTTTGCCTTCACATACGGCCTATATTGTTGTTACAAACATTTCTATGTACAGCTATTCGATGCTTGAAATAACTCCGAAATATGTTGTTGCAAGAATCCTTTGACCATTATTGTGTATCTGCTAATTATATTAATGCACTTTGCCGTATTGCGTGTGAACATAACGGAAGCTGGATGCACCTGTAAAAGTGAAAGTAAAAAGAACAAAGACACGGCAAGTTTTAACATGTTGGGGACCCTTAACTAAAAAGCTGTTGTTGGGGACTATTAGGTAAGCTTCGTTGTCAAAAACAAAGATGACGTTAATAAGTGGTGTTGGAAAGGAGTAAAACTGTTTATATGAAAAACTTATTTTTATATGTTTTATATAAAGGGGAGTAACGGAAGTTGGTGATTCGCTCAGTATTTTTTCTTGCTGCATTCACGAACACGCAAATCACGATTGGTCTGGTTGTGAATTGTAAAAATATGCTGGATTTTGCAATAATCATATCAGATGACAAAGCAAACAATGCTTTTAGTTTCACTCTCGACAAAGCTAAATTTACATTCAGCTATTTTTATGCGGAAATGGCAAGATGCAATTGAACATAAATTCTAAAAATGGACTCAAATGAGTAGTATAAAATATTTATCAGATAAGAAGATATCCACATAAACTATGATGGAAACTCGCATATATTCCCCATTGCGCATTCAAAAGTCATAGTTTATCAGTAATTGTTGTACATCATCTGCAATGTTGTTTTGGTCATTCTAAAATGACTTAAAGGCTGTTATAATAACTTTCCAGGACTGACTGCGTTCTCAAAGAACAAATAACAAATGGGTAACAGGACATGTAAGTTTCCATATTATTATACATATACTATACATATTATACTTCTGTAACTTTGTTTTAACTATATGATACCAGTTGTCAAGTTTTTGTAGTTTTAATGGTTCATTGATTTTATTTTTTGATTTAGCAAAGGAGGACGGGAGGCCCTTGTTGGATGAAGAGGATGATGATAATGGTAAAAATACAAACATTACAGTGCATTTTAGACACATGACTGAAATACAAATTATAGAATAATTGTTTTGCAAATTATCTTTCAATATTAATGAACATTCATCTTTCAGGATTTCAGCCTATTTTTAATGAGCTGAAAATTGTGCTGATTGGAAGTCATCATGCTGGAAAAAACAAAGTTGGCAATGCAATATTTGAAAAAAAGGAGTTCACATTTTGGAGCTCTTTTAACAGAAGGTATATCTGTAAGACTCGTAAAGTATCAGGAAGACAGATACATTTATACCGTGTTCCAGGCTGGAACGGGGATCTGAGCCAATCAGCTGACACCAAACAAGAGCTGAAGAGCTGTGTTCATCATTCTAGACCACATGCAGTGCTTCTAGTTATTAATGTGAAAGCCATACCAACACGCACATCCATCACAACCCTGGAAGACCTTCTTACTTCTCAGCTGTGGGCTCACACTATCGTGATGTTCACAAATGCAAAGCGTGATATTCAAAATTATATCACAGATCAGGTGCTTCAAAATTTACTTGAAAATTGTGAACAAAACTATTTTGTCATTCAAAATGATTGTGACAAAATTACTGACACAATAGAAGAGTTTGTTGTTTGTAAACAGGAAGGACTTTGTTTTAGTCCTAATGAAGAACCTAATGTTCACGAACAACTCAGCAACTGGATTGATATTGTACAGAAGATCAGATCTAAAATTGCATTTCTCTCAATATCCAAGCAAAACCGTCTGTCAAAGCGTAAAGGTCTACAAAGTGCTTCAATTAGAAAGCAACTAGCCTTAAAGGATGCTGAAATAAATAGACTTACACAGATTGTTAATGATAAAGAGAGGGAGATAGAACGTTTAAGATCAATCATACATAAACCACTGCAGGAAGAGAATAAAACATTGCAAGAACATAACACGACACTGCAGGAAGAGAATAAAACATTGCAAGAAAATAACACGACACTGCAAGAAGAGAATAAAACATTGCAAGAACATAACACGACACTGCAGGGAGAGAATAAAACATTGCAAGAACATAACACGACACTGCAGGGAGAGAATAAAACATTGCAAGAACATAACACGACACTGCAGGGAGAGAATAAAACATTGCAAGAACATAACACGACACTGCAGGACGAGAATAAAACATTGCAAGAACATAACACAACACTGCAGGACGAGAATAAAACATTGCAAGAACATAACACGACACTGCAGGACGAGAATAAAACATTGCAAGAACATAACACGACACTGCAGGGAGAGAATACTGCACAGAAGAAAAAGATTAAAGCACTGGAGGTGGAGAAAAATGCCCAGAAGAAAGTGATTACAGTACTGCAGGACGAGAATAAAACACTGAACACTAAAAATAAAACCTTACAGGATGATATTGAAGCAGTAAATAAAAAGCTTAAAAGATATGAAGAAGAAAAGAGAACAGTCAGTAATCATCTACACATTTTTACCAGAAAACCGTTTGCCAAAAAACCCAACAATGAAATACAGTTACAGGATGTTTCTTCAGAACGTAAGTATAACATTTATTACAACTTATTTTTTCACTTTCATGCCCATTAACTACACTATTTCATGAACATAACTACACTATTTAACGCAATCAATCAAAAATGATTTCAGATCACAGTTTCACAAAACAAAACTGGGGAACATCTCTTGTGGATATATTAGAAGAGCTCTCAAAAGAACAACTGAAGAGAATGAAAAGCATCATATCTATGGAAGGGGAAGTATCCAGCGCCTCAATGCAGGATAAAGACATTTATGAACTAGCAGAACTTCTGATACAAACATGGGGTAAAAAACAATCTATTTGGAAAATGCAAGAGATTATGAGAAAGATTCCTCGTAATGACTTGATGGACATGTTTGAACCTTTCTTGGAGACATGAATAAAGTTAATCAACCATTGGCTAATTTCAAATATGTATATACTATATATGTGGGTGTGGATGTAGTTTACGAGGACATGTATAAGGACATGTATAACAATGTAAACATGCTTTATGGGGACACTTCCTGTGTTCCCATAAACCTAATTGCTTAAAAACATTAAAGTGAAATTTTGATACGGCAAAAATATGGCAAAAGTTATTTTTGAGGGTTAGGTTTGGGGTAGGGGATAGAATATACAGTTTGTACAGTATAAAGACAATTACGTCTATGGAAAGTCTTTATAAACCACATATGTCAACGTGTGTGTGTGTCTGTGCATGTGATTAAAGGTTTCAGTCAAGTGATTTTTTTACCTGACAGTCCCCAGTTCTCCATATTTATGACCATGGCATTGATCTGGCATTCAGATGCACAGTTAACTACTGTACACCAGCTTGTCTTTACAAATTATTTCAGAAGAAGGATTTTGGTATAGGATTTTGGTATAACACCTTCAACTTTTAGACTGTTAAATTAGTCTACAATGTGTTTTCTTTATAAGTTTGTTTTTGTTATACTATATAATTTAATTTATTTTTGGTATATATTATAATTTCATCCGAGTTGACTGTCTTATAGCTGTTAAAACCAAATAGACTTATATGATTTAGGCTAAACATTTTATGAATAAATTTTTTTACTTCTGGTAAAATTGTACCTACGTACAGCTGATGTTTATTGTTGTTTTTAGATTAATGCTTGTAAATCACATTTAGAAATTATCTAAATGTGCTACAGTTTTTTTCCTGCTCTTACTATATTGCTTGGCAAGAAGCAACAGTGGTAATGGGATATATATGATGATGAGATATATATGATGAGTAAACATGGTGTCAAAAAAACAGTATAAGCTCCTGTTTTGGAGCTTATACCCAAACATATTAATATTTTTAAAAGGTCCTATTTTGCATTTTTACTACAACTTTTGTTATTGTGTAATTTTGCTGTTTAAGCATTAATAGGTCTGCAAAGGGAGATATTCTCTATAAAGAAAACCCATTTTGCATATTTTGTAAAACGTTATATCTAAAATAAAATCTTTAGTTTAAAAGTAAAATCTTTAGTGTCCCCAATATGAAGTTTCAAATCATTTATTAAACATTTATTGAACAACAGCCGTTTTTTTTTGGGTGAGAGCATGTTTTGTCGGATCCTCCAGCAACAACATAATATTTGTCTAAATCATCATTAATACACATACTGACTACACCATTTGTGAAAATGCTTTTCTTGTTTTTACCACATGGTGGCAGTATTAAGTCAAAGGTACACAATCAACTCTATGTGTCTGTCTCAGAGACATAAACTTCGTCTAATAGGAACTATTACCGTCCACTACAGGAAGCAGTTCTGGAACTCTGAACAGTTCCTCATGCAGTCCCTTTCACTGCTGAAACGGTTTCTATTCTCACCCACTCCTTTGTATATGAACAGATAACAGTTGACTCGAGTCTGATCAAATGTATATCACAATATCAGCTCCTGTTCCAAAACCTTTATCAGACGTCATGCTCCAGATATCTAGACTTAAAAAATAAAAGACAGATACAAATTACATCCGATCTATGACAGAAGATTTATTAAACACAAGGTGGACAATTACATTTTCTTGTAAAATGTTTCATATAGAATATTTTAGACCCTTATTGTCATTGTTTAAAGAAAAAACAACAGTTAAAAATGTTCAACAACTGACCATTTAGCAACACTATATATGTGTATGTATGTGTGTGTATATATATACAGTAAGTTTATATATATATATAATATTGTAATATATAAAATGCATAATGTTGCTGTAGGTCTTGTTGCTGCCCAGCACGCAGTAAAAATGCTTTGCATGCCAACACATCTGAAATACATACAAAAATACTGCCTCACATAATGCATTAACTAAATGAACATCATTTGCGGTTTTCCAGTCTGACTTTTAAAATGTTATTTTTCATTTATTTTTATGATTATAATTACATTTATTATTACACATCCGGCGTGGCTAGATGGCTGTCTAAGGTGTGACGAGAAAACTAAATGGGTCATACAATAACCTTTGCTAATAACACTTTACCTTGTTTTAACACAGTCTATTTTAGTCCTGTCTTTAAATTTAAGTATTTTTTGGATGTCCACTTTTTTTGCACCCGTGACTGCTAGCAGTGGCTGACAAGGTTATACTACTAATCATACAACGAACATACAGAAGAAAACACATACCAGCATCATTCTATAGTGTTTTGTAACTACAGTAGCAGTTCAGGCCCTGATTGTATATTGCTTTAGGTCCCAACACTCACATGGTCTCCTGTTTCGAGACACAATAATGATGACACCTACCTAGTTTCCCATTTGGGGCCTGAATGTTGTGATACACAACTAACAAGATGATTCCAAGGTTTGCAAGATTCCAAGATTCCCTCATGGAAAACCGCACAGTCGTGTAAACGCTGGTGAAAATGGACGTTTGAAAACAAGTGAGGGCTGCTTCTCAGTTCAGTACAGTATAGAATTAGAACTGTACATTAGAGCTGCTTCTCGGTTCAGTACAGCATAGAATTAGAACTGTACATTAGAGCTGCTTCTCGGTTCAGTACAGCATAGAATTAGAACTGTACATTAGAGCTGATTCTCGGTTTAGTACAGTATAGAATTAGAACTGTACATTAAAGCTGATTCTCGGTTTAGTACAGTATAGAATTAGAACTGTACATTAGAGCTGATTCTCAGTTCAGTACAGTATAGAATTAGAATTGTACATTAGAGCTGATTCTCAGTTCAGTACAGTATAGAATTAGAACTGTACATTAGAGCTGATTCTCGGTTTAGTACAGTATAGAATTAGAACTGTACATTAGAGCTGATTCTCAGTTCAGTACAGTATAGAATTAGAATTGTACATTAGAGCTGATTC
>JAZGTK010006085.1:0-21364 GCA_036877625.1 Ambastaia sidthimunki
CAATAGGACACTACCATGCTACTTGTATGTTTCTGCATGTTGTATGTATACTGTGTACAATATGCAAGTTTTCTGTATACATGGAATACCGCAATGACTACTACACGTGACAAAATGTGCAGCGTTTTGTTGCAAGGATATTTGTTTACTATATTTCCAATGATAAGAAAAATTTTTAAAATTCAAATAAATAAATCAAACTGTAAGTCTATTTATTTACAAGATGATAGCAGAACTTCGCTGGCTAAATGATACGTGCCATAATGTGAGCTAATTTGAAAACAATTTCGCGTGCTATTTATTGAAATTGTGCATATTACGTATCGTCTTTAGAAAATCGAAGGTAGTATACAGTATAGCTACTATAAAGTATGCAGTGAGCAGTATGCTAGTATTAAGGTTTTGCGCCGTCTTGTGTCTAACATTATAGTTGCAGATTGCTAGGCTGTATGTAATATAAATCGTTTTATATTTACTTTTCGGGTAAAATGTATTACATGCAACGTTTATTTAGATGACATTTTATTATTTATTTCTGATTATTATTTATTTATTTTCATTTAATTTATTTCCTATGTATAATATAATGCATTTTAAAAGATGCATTTTAGGAATTTGTTTTGTTATTGTCTTCCTATTTCTGGTATGAACATATTCTGAATACAGAAGAGATTATCAGGCTTTAGTGATTTTGTGGACTCATGATGTACTGTTCTGTCGCTCTTCCCCCCCACTCATATGTTCTCGAAGTGAGTTCCTGTCAATGTGTGTGTGGTCGTCTTTTCTTCTTTAATAAACATGAACAGATTCTTTCTCTCTCATTCTCGGTATGTTTAGATTAGGCCTGCAGCCGGCATGGTGTTTAAATGTATGGTTATACTCTGCCCACAGTGGCCTTTCTTTCCAGCTTTCTTTCTTTCTTTCTTTTTTCTAAGCAAAATATCCTTATTTACAACAGTTTAAATAAGTATCAACATACAAAACCACTGCAAGATGGAAAGTAAAATCACACACACACACACACACACACACACACACACACACACACACACACACACACACACACACACACACACACACAGGGTGACACACCAGTGACCATGGGAACACCAGACCAACCAATTCAACCCACAAGCATCCATACCTGCACACTGCAAGCACCTTAGGGTAATGTATTTAATTTGTGCTTTCCAATGTCTCTAAATTTCACACAGACAGCCAAATGATAGGTGTAGACATGTCTGCTTTAACTACACACACAGCCAGCTGTCTTGCTTGTAAAATCTTAGTTACATTATCTGCCAGAGTCTTTGTTTTCTTGCCACCGTGCTGAAGCCACAGGCATTTTTGAGGCTGTATATTTAATGTTTGCTTACCGTTTCAACATCTCTGCTTCACAAACAGAGAGAGGAACTCACAGGAGAACACTTGATCCAAACCTCACCACAATAAAACCAAGTTATAATAACAATATTCCATTTCCTCTTCTAACCCATCTTTGGTGGAAAATATATGTAGCTCATGTGTTCTATGAAATGCAGGTGTCACTTCTTTTTGATTTATGTGTAATTTATTTTGTTAGCACAGTATCCAGCAATAACTTAATAAGGGGATAAGTAAAAACAACTGTTAAAAGGACTATATGCTAAAAACACAGAAACATCGTAAGTCTCAGTATACTGTAATTTATGTTTTACCAATCTGCTAAAAACAAGGACATTGTTGGAAGCGTGGCCACACCACTCCAGCTTAATACAAACTTTAATTTATGAGTGATATATACTTAATTTATGAATGCATTCTAATGCATTGTGTGTGTGTGTGTGTGTGTGTGTATATAATAGATCAAGAAGAAATAGGTGTACACTCAGAAATCTTATATGTGCATGTGATTTGATGTGCATTATGAAAACATCATTGGTTCGGGTGCCTTGGGTTTTGTTCACAGTGTTCCAGATTGTGGGTGTGGGGATGTGGAGGAAAGCCAGATGTGAACTCATCCAAACATTGACTGGGAACACATTTTTTAATATGTTCAAGAATTTCATCTCATTTGCACAGCCTTGATTCATCTCTTTGTTTTGGGAGAGGCCTTTAATAAATAACCCCCAGATACTCTTTTTATTGTCCTGCACTGTTCATTTCATGAGAATGTCCTGGAATTTCTGGTTAGATACTTTTTTTGAATTCAGTCAACTTCAATGAGCTTGCATGATCAACATGTGCTAAAATGACTTTGTACTTTATACTCTCACAAGCATTGAACTAAAATGAATCGGAGGAAGTGATTTTTTTTGGCCTCTGGTGCAGAAGAAGCCAAAGTTAATATTTCAAAGCTTCTTTTCCAGCACATTGGCTCAGATAAAATGCTGGAGATGTATTTGCCCAGCAGGGATGTGGAAATATCGGAACACCTCCCCTCTGTCTTCACCCCTGCTCATATCCCCCATGGTGTTCTTGTCACGGGATAATGTGTTCCTCCAGTCTCTTTCATTATATCCAGTTCACATGTCCACACATTTTAGAGAGAGTGTGGGCCTCTGGAAAAAGTCTCTTTGTGTCTTACATAGGAAAAATAAAATATATGTATATACACACTAGAAAACATTAAACAGTCCAAGGTTCCTATTTTCTTTTGAGTTTTCACACACAAAAAATTGTTTAAAAGGATAAACAAGTTTAATTGCTTTGACTATTTTTAGTTCCATTCAAACCATCTTTCACAAACCTTTCCCCAACACTTACTCCTGTGGTCTGCTTCCAGAACCACAGCCAATCCAGAGTCACAAGCCTTCCAGAAACCACAAGCCCATGTTTTCCTCCCAAACCTGGATTAGTGAAGTCTGGTCCCCAGCCACAGTTCAGCGAACACACTGCTGGAGCGCTCCTGTATCTAATTAACTTCATTCTGCCTCTGTCAGTGATTTCAGTATGAGAGCACAACATCTGACCTAATAGGATCTGACACTACGTTCATAAATTCTGTGATTTACTTCACTGAGCACAATATTACAATATTACTATGGTACGCACAGGTCTGTCTTTTTGGTATTTGGGCTGAAGGACAGTGAATGTCAATATTATTTTTGATAAAACCCTTGAAAAATATGTTGTAAATTCAGTTAGCTTGGTTACTCGACCTCCTTTTTGTGAAAACACAAATGGTTATAGCAGAAACTGATGTTGTGGTTCTAATAATTCTGGTGTAGTTTTAGCTGCCAATTAGTACTGAGGTATATGTGGCCATAGTGCTACCACAAGTTCTTTTAAAGTAAGTGCTATGCAAAATTATACAGAGCACATATTAAAAGGTTTGTGGGTCTCTAGGCAACATCATATTTTCTTGGAATAAACGTTCAAGCTCGTATAAAAAGATTAAAAAGATTTTAACCATTAAATAGAGCATCAAACAAAGACCTAACGAGTCAATGTAACTCAAAGACCAGGAGTTTCTCTGTGAAAGCAATTTTGGTTTTTGAACACTTCCCTTATGATTACAAATGTTTCCTTATTGCTATTATATAAGTATATATATACATGTATGTATGCCCTATTATTTCATGAGGTTTATCTTACCACAATGAGTATATCAAAGGCAATACGAGAGGGAGCAAATTAACAGAAAGGTATTTAGCATCTAGCACCAACCTAAATTTGAGATCTAACCAATTTATGAACCCACAATACATAATTACAGTTTTTATAGCTGCATAAACTATTATGTTGCCTTGTAATTTGATGGTTACACACATAGCAATTTGGAGACCTTTGCTATGCTTTGGCTTTGTTTGTTTGCGTATTTGTGTAACAAGTTATGCTCCCCTGAAAATGCCAGTGTGTAATTTTCACTGGGTGTGTGTTTTTGTTAATCTAAAAAGACACACAGACGCATGACACATGTGGGTTTAAGCAGTCGTGCTAACGACGTTCACCTCAAATTATACTGGAGAAGTTTATTTTATTGAAAACCACAAACTCTATCATTGTTAAAGTCATAAGATGATGCGCTAAAAATGCCGGTACAAAAGTGTTATTTTTAAGCATGTTATTATCATTATTATCATTATGTTTGTGGGTTTGATTCCCAGGGAACACATATACTGATAAAATGTGTAACTTAAATGCACTGTAAGTCGCTTTGGATAAAAGTGTCTGCCAAATGCAAAGTGTAAATGAAATGATTGTAAATTTGCACAATCATAACTCGGCTAGTACCAAAAACAGAATGGAAAAGCTGTCCATTTCACATAAAACAGATACATTAGTCTCCACAATAGATGTGCATAGAGTATTTTAATAGAAATGTTTTATATTGCTGGTTCTGAAGCACTACAACATGATTTAGCCTTGTTAATTTAATATAATATTATACATAACATATATATTATATATAATATACATATAATACATAATACAAATAATACAAATTAGCTTCTGATATTTTTTCTAAAGCAAAGTTCAAAAAATGGCAAGACTACATCAGGGTGTATATAGTATATATAGTGTAATCTGACGTGTGGGAACACAATCAGATCATGTTTTCTGAGTGTGTTTTCTCACAGAAATCAGACCCACACACCTAACACACAGATTAAAGCCACACCAAAACCAAAATGACCTCCATAAGGTACTATAATAAAAATGAACAGTCCATCCCTAAGATCTCCCAGGGTTTAATATACTGTATAATTTCACACATACACATTGGCTTACATGTGATTTCTCATTCTCTCTCTCTCTCTCTCTCTCTCTCTCTCATTCTCCTACCCTACTCATTAGAAGGAAAAGTTGCCAATTTATCCTGACCTAATATCCACTGTCAGGCAATGGGGTCAAAGCTGTGGACCCCTCAGAGGGGTCATGTTTATCAGGCCTGGGGCTTTGAGCTGCCCTTTTTCTCAGCTCTTCATCCAAACTCTCCTGACCCTGGGCAGCTGGTCTTTCCTCCCAGTGGGACCGCTATTCCTCATCAACCTGTGCACCAGTCACAGTAATGCTCTTTAAACACAACATAATTATTGCTCTAATTGGGGTCTCCTGTGTGTCCAGGGCACATGATTGACTTCTAAACTCTGAATGAAGGAAAACATTGCAGTAACTTCTCCAAGACATACAAGCAAGTGTGGCCAGCATTATACATTATAATCATAAAGACGTGTGTATACACATACATTTCACACAGCTGCTTCACACGCACAAAATATCAAAAGTTTCAAACAATAACATATCTTTTTGAGGCTAAATGTGCATTTTTAGAAATTTATTGTATAATCAAAATACAACAGATTCCCTCTAAAGCTTTAGAGAACAATCACAGAGAGTAACAGCATATTTTTAAAATTGTTTTTAACTTATTGATTTGCTAAAAAAAATGTTCACCTGTACTGGACAAATGTTCTACTGTCATGTTCTTTTCATCTATGAAACAAACAAAACATATAAACAAATGTATACTAAGTTTACAGCACAATATTTACATGATATGAAGTTGTTAATTGTTACATTAATGCAAATAATTCGCATTACATATATTTTAATTAAATTAAATTGAACTTAACATCATTGAACTCATCACTCATCATCAACAACATCATTTTTTTACATTAGTTTAATTTTGACTACACACAGAGTCTTAAATAGATTTGAGACTAGAACAGACCCTAATGTTAGAGATCTGCTGATCGTGTACTCATAATATTCATCAACGTATCATTCATTAAAAACCAGAAGAGGGCGCTCGTCTTCAGTTAAACTCCGAGTTCCGCCTTTAACTGTTGTAGTGCTTTTTACTTTATTGAGAGAAAAAGGTACAATAGATTATTTTAATTTTATAAACAATATTTGTTAAAAAACTTCCTGTAACATAAATAAAGGTTACCAGGAAGCCAAACAAACAAACAAAAACAAATTTATGAATCTAATTGTGGCTAAATTAGGATGCATGTGTTTGATTATAGCTAAACCAAAACAACACAGAAGCATAAATCATACTGCCAGTAAATGCTTCTCTTTGACTGTGACATCACAGGAAATAAACACAGATGACACAAAAGGGTTTGAAGTCAGCAGGTGTGGTAAAGCCATTGAATCTGAAGGAGGGATTTATTCACACTTTAAATGACAGAACTTCAAAGAGGCCAAAAGCCTGAGAACTAACCTGTGCCCAACACAGTTTGGCTTGGGACAGCTGAGTTTCTTTATTGAAGTCTCTGTTTACAAGCATCAGTCAGCTTACTTACTACCAGTCGACTATTTTACACTTTTTAAAATAAGTCAAAATTTAAGAACATTATAAAATACAAGTTTATATGTGTTCCTGTAGCTCAGTTAGTAGAGCGACACAGGTTGTGGGTTTGATTTGAAATATGACCAACAAACAGACCCTCAATGAACTGCAAGTCACTTTGGATAAAAGTGTCAGTCAAATGTAAGTTTAGGAATTATGTAGTGACTGAAGCATAAACTTTTTGAATAGTGCGGAAGGACTTTACACTGCATTTCTGCTTTTCTTTCACTACAAGGAATAAACTTGTATTTGTATTAAAACAAGGTATCATTACATTTTTATTAAAATTCCGTATGCTCTCCCTATCTTAGACTAAACACATGTTGACAATTTGTTAATTCATAAAAGCCTCTTAACATGTCGCCTGTTCTAAAATCAGATTTTTTCCTTCCTCACTGTGGTAATATCTTCCCTGCACTCGACATATTAATGAGGCTTAAAACACACACTCATGTCTCTCTCGTTTCCTCTCCCCACCTTCCTCTTCCTCAACACTCACTTTTTCCGTGTCAAAGCTTAATCAAACCGACTCACGCGTGAGACGCTAATGACGCAACAAGTTCTGAAGCTAATTGCTTGCTATTTGTTTGTTTATTCATTCGCCATCATCTGCGTTCCTGACATAGGTCATATCTTCAAGCTTCCTGTATGGGAACAATTTGATTTAAGCCACACAACAGGGTTGATCTGCTATGTTATATCTAAGGCCAAATGCAAAACCAGCCCCGTTTACTTTAAAGGCCTGCTTGCAGATGTTGAGTAGCCTTGATACTCAAGTCTAGACTGTATGATAATGATCTCTGTATGATCTCAGTTCAGCCCTCTGAGTGGTGAGATGGTAGGGCTGGTATTTCACTTAAACTGTCCAGATGTAAAAATCTAAAATGCAGCATGGATTCTAACAGGAGTTAGACCATGATTTGGGATTGATCCCTATAGAATTAGACACCTCACCTCAGTGAGCATTCCAGTTATTAAAATTTCCTGTTTGGGAAAGCTAGCTAAAAGGCAAGGTAGAGAGGGAAGCTTGTAGAGACAGGCCCTGTGCAGCAGCTAACACAGATATGACACACAGACCAGCATGTTTTGCTGTTAGCTTGTCTTCCACATGGGGGCTAGGTTGTCCAGCCTCTCTTTGACCTCTCTGCCTCAGTGCCATACAGGTGTAAATCATCAGAGGCATCTCAGAGCTCACTTTGGGTGGAACAGATCTCTCTCTCTCTTTCTTTCTCTCTCTCTCTCTCTTTGTATCACATATCTTTTTTATTAGCTTCAGTGTTTACTTTGTCTACATTGTGATATATGTGTTATCTCTCTCTAATTGTATTCCTCCTGGCAACTCTTCTATTACATACGTTTTATGAATGTAAAAAACGTATGCATTTATTTACATGTATTCACTTTTTATCGTTACAGTTTTTCAGAAGTTGTTATATAAGCTGTATCTCAAAAACTAAGGTTTTAAGTCAAAGTAAGAGTTTTATGTTAGTTTAAAATACTTCATGCAAAATTCTCATTATTTGGAATATTTTTAATGTACTTAAGTCAACTAATGCAAAGTAATATATTATCACATTTTTGCTGAAGCTGGTGGGTCAACATGTTCACAGAACTGTATTTTTTTCCTGATCATTAATGGTAAAAATTATAACTAATTATTGTAATGAAGGTTTTTTGTAATGAAGTTGTGACAACTTGCCCTGGTTTCCGCTGAACAAGTAGTTTTACAGATCCAGAGAGACTTTGATCTGCTCAGGAAAGAGGTCCTTTGTCAAAACTCTATCTGTGTTCCCAACCACATCAAGCAGTTCCTTTATTTTCCTTAAGGCACACACTTCATGGCCTACGAGGCTCACATGAGAGGCTTAGCGAGTACAGTGTAGTGTATGTGAATCCCTCAGAACCACATCATGTCAAGAATTCGCCAAGCAGTTAGCGAATTTTGTGTGGGTCTGGGAATAGAAACAGAAGAACAGAAATACTGTTTATGCTGCTTATTTATATGAAATGGACAAGAACAATTCACAGAAAAACATTCAGCCAGTTCTCAGCAGCAGGATTTTTGTCCTGGGACATGACAATAAAATTGCCATAGAAAACAACTGACATTTTTATTTTGTAAGTGTGTGTATATGTTTAAAGTTTAAATCAGATTTAAATGCAAAAAGTTCTAAATTTAAAGCCTTGTTAGTGAGGTTAAACAATCTTTTGTTACATAAACACTTTTTTTTTGCAAAAGGCAATACATTTTTCTTCTTTCATTTTTGAGAAGCTGTCACACTCAAAAATAAACTCTTTTGTCTGGGTATTTTGAAGGCATCTGACATAGAATTTAAGTTATTTGGAAGGAGTACTGGTCTTTTACTTAACTACAGTTGCACAATAGTTCACTATGCATTTGTTTATAGTCACTGTTGTTTCATTGTGGCAGTACGTGATGCAGGCAAGTCAGGTAGAGGATACATGAAGCTGGTTGTACAATCTTTGTGAATGGGGAAATTCATGAATGTGTTTCTGTTGATACTTGAGCTTAGTGCATAAGTATTTATAAACTTCTGATAAGGAAAAGCCTCTTTAATTAGGTAACAGTATTAGATTATATTGTCCAAAACCAAGAGATCTTCACATAAAACAGAAACAGAATGACATTGTGCTATAAATGTGTTATTAATAAAACAATGTTCACAAATCAAAACATGTGTTGACCTACAACTGAAACTAGACAGAATAAACATTTTTTTATTTACATTTATGCATTTCGGCAGACGCTTTTATCCAAAGTGACTTACAGTGCATTCAGCTTATATATTTTATTAGTATGTATGATCTCTGGGAATCGAACCCACAACATGCACTTTATGAGCCGTTAAACCTAACACCCTAAAACTATAATGATTCAAGTTTTCCCAACATGATCTGAGAATGTTGCAAAGAACATCTTGGTCCTTCAACTGTACCAAAGAGGCCTTGTACAATACTAAACAGTAAAAAAAATTCCCCAGACCTTCCTTACCTTCTGATTTCCCAACATATGTTGCTTTTTCTTTTTAGGGAATGTAGGGAATCATCAAATCAAAGCTCATTTTTGAATGACAAATACACATTACAGTGTTTAATATAAGTTACCATATATACATACATTAGATCATTTGTAATCTGCACTGTAATCGCACCCAAGCACTGAACAAGCCAACAGAACAACATTTGAATGTACCACATACATAAACATTTCATTCTCTGAAGTTACACTGACAAGCCCTTAAGCATCATCTCAACTTAGATCATTTACCAGGTGTCAATTTGTTATTTCTAAGCAATTTTGCAGATGCTGTTGAGTCTTTAGGGTTTTTTTCCCTTCTCTGATATGACCAAGCTCACACACATCAAAAGCTGTTATTATTACAGATTGAATAACTGTAGGGCACTGTAACATAGTATGAATATAGTAATTATGTGGGTATGCCACACAACATCTGAGTTCCTTTACCTACACTGATGACGTTTTGAAGTTGATCATGTTCTGAATTCTAACTGGCTCATTTACCAAACATATAAAGGAATGTCCATCAAACATAATTGTGCATGAAAACTACAAAATTATTTTGCAGTAAAGTTGATTTTATATTTTATATTGAGTTTACAATTTGCCTCACCCTCTTCTCGTTCAATCCACTGAGCTCAGTAAGATTGGGTCAAGAGCCCAAGAGGTCAGTAACATTTAGCTATGAAACAAAGCTTTGATTAGCCTCAATCCACTTCTAATTAACTCAAGAACAGTCTGTGTTCACACACTCGCGATTGTGCTGCTTGGCGTTAGTAGCATGCTATCTCTGCTTTCCTGTGAAGTCATGCCAAAAACGTGCTAGCAAGGATGCAGGGTAAATGGATCATTAAAGCAGGGCCCATTGAGGAAATCTCATTGTCCTGCTTACAGCTCAGGCACCCACAGCTCTGAGGCAACGTGTTGTTTGTAAACAAAATTTATCTTTAATTTGTCTTCCTTTTTAGTTAGGAAAGCTCTGTGTGTACTGTATGTGAATGTGTGAGAGAGAAAGGGAACAAATGGTGTGACTACCCCAACTGCTTTCTGTTAAACAAAATCAGTTCCAGATTTGTTTGAAGACAAAATGTTAATGGTTTAGTTGTGTCATGTGATCAGTCTTTTTCCCTGCTAAGTCCATTTAGGGTTCCCATTGCATTTAAAATCATACAGACTTTTGAATGCACTTCAAAAACCATGACGTCACCCATCTACATGTACTGAGCATCTACTGGCTTTAAACCAGAGCAAATTCTCACTAGCACTTGGAGACACTGTAATTCAAAACAAAACTATCTGGATAAAAGATTTTCGCCTAATGTTTTGGCATGCGATTAAACGTGTTGGACGTCAGCAATGCGGGTGTACAATTCATAAGAGACATAAAGGCAAATGAATTAAAAACAGATGGAAAAGTGCAGAGGACCAAATCACAATTCATAAACATCTGGGTTAAAAATTAAATTTGGGAAGTTCTCAGGGTAGTGGTGGTGCGTCAGGGTAAATTGTTTGGTCATAGTCATAATCATTGGCAGCAGATGTAAGTACTAACTCTTGTTTAGGAGGACCTGCGGGAATATTTTGTACAAGAACTTCAGTAATTTTACAAGAACTTGTCTGTGTATGTTGACACATTAAGCTAGGTCTATGCATATATTTGTTATTTAGTAAATATGTCAATTCCTAATTTAATGCACTACTTTCACTTAATTTAATGCACTATTTTCTAAGAAACCTCCCAACGAAAACATTATGAGTAAAGCATTAAAGTGTCACTACAAATGGTGACATGGAACTCACAAATTGTGTTTATTTTTATTACATTTATTTTTTATATATTTTTTTATTTATCATTTATTAATTGTTGATAACGCAAACATTAAATTGATATTCCTATTTATGAATTAAGGACTTTATTAGATAATGTGGATAGTTTTATATAAATTCACCCTTATGCTCTTCTCAGTATTATGATACTTTTATATGCCTGCAACACATTTTCTTTATTGTGTTTCTACTCAGCTGAGAGCATATACATATGTTTTGACGTCAGCTGTACACATGAATAATTCTCATCATCACAATCATGCAGATTTTAGCCACATGAAAGTTCTCTTTCTCTTCCAGACAGGCAGTTTTGCGGTTCAGTGAAATCACACTTGTAACAAAATACCCCGAGATAAACAACAAAACCCGAAACATGAATGACACGCAAAACACTAAAATATTGGTTTTAGGACTGCTTATATGTAACAGAGAAAGAATTTAAACCCAACACACCGTGATGCTAGCAAGGTCATGGGTTCGATTTTTAGAGAAGACACAAACTGATAAACGCACACCTTGAATACAGCCACATGCATAAATGTAAAAATACAACAAGCATATGCAGCACACAACAATTCATGTATGACCTCACATGCTAACACAGTTTTTGACTGCAGCTAGTCAAAATTCAATCCCTGTGATATGCCAGCTGAAACAAAGCAATGCGAAAAAGAAATTGACATACAATGATGCGTATTTATACAAGCAATGAATGGGATCATTCCCAATCCTAATCCTGTGCACCCAATACCTCAAAGAGTTCCATTACCAGATTAACTGTACAGACAGCTTCAGGCGGGCTTGATCTCCCAGCATGCCGTGCTGCTCTGTTGTGGGCTGTCAGCAGTTAGAGGCGAAGTGCACATGTTGGTGTTTATTTCCATTCTGTCATGTGTATGAATCTGATTACAGATCACTAAGTCAATATTTAGCTTTTGCGGACGGATTGCAGGCGGTCAGTATATTTTTCTTCTCGCCACTTCTTCCAACATCTGCTGCCAGAGGCATGTGCGTAAAAATCAAACGCCACTGTGACAAATATAAAGACAAACAAACAAGTTGAGAGAGGCTGTGTAACAGAGTGGTGTTGTGTCTGATGCGTTTCTTGGCTTTTTAAAATGTGATGCATTGCAAAGTGTTTAATAAATAATTATGATTGTCTTCCATTAATAGCATAGCTTTTAAAGATATAATAAAAACATTACCCTGTAAATATATGATCTGCTGTGCTCAAATATCTTCCATAATGTGACATCTCTCCAGGTGAAACAGGATATTTAGGAAAATAAAAGATGGAATCTTATTGATTGAGAATTAATTAGATGGTGAAAAGCAGACATTTCATACCAGAATAAAGCCAGAGCAAATATGAGATTGTTTAAAAGATATTTGGTAATTGATTCAGAATAAGTGACAGCAAAAAAAGGAAAGTTGTTTTAGATAAACAGGGATAATGTCTTTATGGACATAATAAGATTAAAAACAGCATCATTCAAATTGCTCATCATTAGATTTTTTTCAGATGAGGACACTTATGCTTTGCTAAAACATTTATTGCACTTAGATTGATGTTATGTAACGTTAACAATTACTTATATTACTGTTTCAGTTTGTACAGAATCAGTAATGATACTTTACAGTTGTACAGCCTGTATTGTGAAATACATTATAGTCTTGTACACAAATATACATACATTGTTCATGATTGCTTAAACTGCTTAGTGGAATAAGACTCTTTTAGAATTTATTCTAAAAAAGCCTGAGCTTGGAAAACAAGCATTAAAAGAACTGTTTCTGTATAACACATCATGGATAAACTGCGCTGGTTTTAATTCTGGCCCTCAGGCTGAGAGGATTTCAGATTTATTAAAATAGAGAGGAATATTTTTCTTACAGTCATGACTGCATTGCAGACCACACACACTCTGTCCCATACACCCATGTGCACTGAGGTTAAAACACTCACAAATCAGAATAAAAAGTGTTTGTTTTCTTTTTTATGGCTTTTTTATGTCTCTTTTCACAGGATTGTCATTTGATTCTGATTACATTCAGAAATAGTGGCTTACAAAGTAAGCTAAAGAAATGTTTTGAAACTCCAGAACCTCTGACAGGCTCCAGCTTTTGAAGCACAATTATATTAAAGCAGTTTTCAGACCACAGTTTAATATATCGTGTTTTGGAACACAACAGTTGCTTTGCAAACAAGATCACAAATCATCTAATGTTCAAAAACATTGTTAAAAATTGGAAGTACTTAAAGTGGAAGACAGCATAATCAGCACAATGAATGATATTACAGTGAAGCCAAAGAAAAATACAGCTTTCAAAGCTCGTTCTCATGCAGGTGTTCTGTTCCAAAAACATCAAGTAGTGTGTGTGTGTGTGTGTGTGTGTGTGTGTGTGAAAAATTAATAGACCAGTTATATTCAAGCTCCAAAACACCCTCAAAAGTTCCTCAAATGCCCAACGCCTTCCACTGCCTGCTGCGTGATAGGTGAACAACATGCAGGAAATAAGTTCAGCCAGCCGCCCCAAAACCCCCCTTTATCCCCAGCGCAATTTTCTTAAACTCACTCCCACATCTGGAATTCATTGTGAAGCATGAAAAAATGGGAAAAATGAGATTAAGGACAGGCTGTAGATTATAGCCAGAGTTTGGTCCCCTGCCTTACATTTCCTCTGATGCTGAGATACTCTTGTGCACTATAATGTATTCCTGGAGGTTTGTTGCTTTTTGACATTTTTGGAATAATGGAGGCATTTTTGGAGGGAAACAAATGAGACATTCAACATACAACCCTGCTCTAAAATCCAAGTTACTGCCCTAACAGGGTTTTTTTTTTATAAATGGAGCACTGATTTTTTTCAATCGAAATGCGGTAACAGAGGTCTGTGTAGCCAGAAGCAAATAGTTTCATTACAGTAATTTAACAGATGGGCGTATTTATAACTTCTCTCATCTATGTTGTAGACCACCAAAAACGAGACATGGATTACTGTGGGTCTCCTGTCAGCCCTTTGTAATTTAGAAACAATGTGTGTGGTGGATTGGTAACGTGTGTCTCAGTGAGCATTAACACAAACAAAGACTATTTAGGAAGGTATTCCAACTTGCAAAATCTTCTCAAGTCTTCTCAAACTCTCCCAGTTGTTAATATCTCTAAATGTTGTCCCTTAAAAATAACCAGAAGACTTGACTCCACATTGTCTTACTGACATAGGAAGGGTCAGGGTTAATAATAACACTGTAATAGTTCAGGAAAACTGGTATTAAGTTAAACAGACCAAAGGGGAAAAACTTAATTGTTTAGATCTCCATTCATAATCAACAGGCCATTATGATGGGGGCTGTAATTCTCACAGCGATTAAGTATACTTGGGATCAAAGCAGCCTGCCATTCAGATAAGGCTGAATGAGAGCAATTTGATTGGTGCCTGATTTGGGAACCAAAGAGATTTTCTCAGTGGATAATTGGGCATGATGTCACATTCCTGCCATTTTGACCACTCCTTTCTTGACCTTTCACAAGCTGTTTTGTTGACAAATTCAAAAATGTTGTTTTTCAACAAACCTAACAAAAACATACAGTTTGGCAGACGAATATCTAGCACCTCAAAAGTATATTTAACTCCTCCTTTTCCTACCAGTGGAATTAAAAACACAAGAAAAACCTTTACTTTGTTTTTTTTAAAGTTTAATTTACGTACTTTGCTCTAACGGTTCCCAGCTGCTTTTCCTCTTTACGTAAGTCTTTTCTCAGCAGGGTTCTGCCTTAACAAGGGTGCCGCACAGTCCCTAGGTCCCAACATTTATTTTGCACAGCACTCCCAAGTCAGCATGTGAAAGCTGGTGACTAAGCTCAAATGTAATAACCACAGAGTTGTGACGTACAGGTTATAGAGTAGGGTTATAAATCTTGCCTTTAGTGTTGACCAAAACTTATACCTCATTGAATAAACTTGAGCTCACAGTTACGTGTTGGATAAACACGTGACAGAGGATTAATTGTGGTCAAAAGTTATTTAGTATCACTTGTCTAATGCTTAAATGATCAGATCTTTATGAGAATTGGGCTTGAGTATGTGCTAAATAAATACATTTGTCTTTAAATATATACATATTGTATAGTTTTGGACCACTGAACATAATTGCCAAAATAATGACTCATACCACAAAGCCAGTTTATATGTTTCCTGTAGTCAATGTTTATGACATACGTTATCTTTCTTTAAGATAAGATGTGAAAGTACACTCTTGAACACTTGTTAGGAAAGTTTTTTGGGCAAACTAGCATTATCTTTTGCACTACAAATACAATTTTATATAATATTATAACAAAATAAATGTATTAATAAATAAAAATATAAACAAACATTTTTACCTTTTACCTTTAATATATTTTGAAAAAGTAACTTTAAAGATGTTCCAACCATTACATCACAAAAACAACTTGATTAAGTCTTACAAATGCAACAGAAACTGGACTTCATCATAATTTAGACTAAAGGAATAACTGCAATACTTTCACAAGCTTCACAGTTATTTTATAAAATATGTTTGCAACAGCTGAGTTGCATTTACCATTTTCTGCCGCATTTCTGCTGTTTCATCATTGCCTTCTGAAGCACAGCTGAGAAATTCAGTCAATTTAGCAGTTTACAGCATTGAAGAACAGATCATCAGCCCTGCTTTCCAAGCAGCTGATAAGCGTCACCACAAACTCTTTTTGCACTTGTTGCAAATGTTCTACAGTTTTTTGGCTGTGAGATTTTTCTAAATAAACTATTGAAATCTGCAGCTGCTTGTAAGAGTCCTCACTATTTATATGTAAACTTCTGGCTTTATTAAAAATAGTAAACAAGTCGTTTTCATGTGTGACACTGGCTGTGAGCCAAAGTAAATGCTTTTGTTATGATAACAGGCTTATTTCCTGTAGTTAAGGCTTTTGTTTACCTTCAGGCTCATTCTCAGCCACTGCCTGGCAAAGGACTAGAGTTCTAGTTTTGTCAGACTCTTAACCTTAGCTGTAAGGAGTAAACCAGATGTGGCTTCTTTAAGCAAATTATTAGCTGTTCCAGTGCATGTCGTTTTCCAACTTAGTTTTTCCATCCTATTTTTGGCAAAGAAAAGAAGACGACATTCCACAGTGGTAAGATAATTTTTTCCCTGACACAGCGACAACTTTTAGTGCTTAATCATTTATCTTCATGGAATTCTTGTACGGAAATTAATATAGCTGCAATCCATTTTGGCTTGCTGTAGCCTTTGGTGCTTTCAGACATCCCAAATTGGAATGGAAATATTTCTTCAGCATATATAAAGCATGGAATATTTAAGAAGCTATATGGATCAAACATCCCAGAATTCCCAAAAAAGAATAAAGACAGACTTGTTTTAAGACAGTTATTTTAACAATAAACGTTTTTATGAGGTCTAGTTACAGCTATAAAACCATAAAGCATGGACCAAAGTACATGACTTCAAATAGCTGAAATTAAACCCAGTAGCTTTTACTGGAAAAATACTGTATGTTCACCACAGAAACTGCCCTGCTCTGAATTTTTGTTTGCTTAATTGATTTGTTTGTGTTTTTACAACACGCCCTATACGATCTTCCATAATGTCATCCTTATTACTCCATTTCCTCTTGTCCCTCAACCCTCAGTGCTCTGAGGGCATCTAGAATGACACAGAGCTGAGGGTACCAGCAGACTGGTGTTGATTATTCTACCTCATCCTTCTCCTATGGTAACCACATTACCATCACAACCCATCACCACTCCACCCCTGTTCTTGTCATTTCAGCCCTTGGATTCGATTTCATAATCTCTCAGAAGGAATTACAGTGTGAATGTTTTCACAGCACATGTGGTCACACCGGGCTGGTATTGCTGTGGCTAATTTGGTGTGCAGTGACGTTGGGGCCTAGGATCATCGTGCAGGAATGTAGGGGGCAGGGAATTCACACGTGTATCATGTTATCATCATCATTACCTCGAGGTCCTGCTGCGAGATATCATTTCCAGATCCTGCTCTGAAGCATATAGTGAGACTTCAGCCCAGATCTCATCATGCACCATATCATCTGCAGGGGGATTTAAGTCTGTGCTAAAGATGTAAGGTGATAACTATTGCAAAAGTCAAGCTTTAAAGTGTTATGATTAAATCGGTGTGCACACATGCTTATATGTGCATCTGTTTAACATTTGACCTAACAGTAAGTCATAAAGTAATTGTTCTTGTGTTGTATTTTGTTTACTTGAATTGCATTTTGTACATATGAAACTGTATTTCTATTACTACAGCAGGTGCAGTTTATACAAAAAGCCACATCAATATTTCACCAAACATGTTGTCTGCATTAGGGGAAGACCAAGTCAATGTTTACATTTTATTAATGAACAACTACTTGTCCTCGGTCCTTATGACTTTAAAATGTTGTATATTCCAAAAAAAAAACCTAATTCTTTTTAACTGCTGGATCAACTCCTAATGTTTAACTGAGGTTATGTTGTGGGTTCGCCAAAACAAAACTTTTTCAGTAGATTTTTCTGAAGTTTTTCAGTTATTGTGTGAACACAGTTCCCTCACGATGGCACTGCAGATTGGGAGACCATGTGCCTGTTTAAATCATATTGTTATAAACCTGCTGTGCATTGATGAAAAGATACAGGACACATGAACTGCTAAAGAAATATTTACAGTAGAGCATGTACACATTATGTTCAGTGAACCTCAGTGATCTCTCCCAGCCTACAGCGAATGCTCTTAAGAGGTGGTAGGTCTGATATATTGCTTTAAACAGGCAGGGCCAGCCGAGGCGAAGTAGGTCTTAAAATGGCACTTGTGTAAACATTTAGGACCAGAAATAGTGTTTAAGGATGGTTAACAGCTTGTGGGTCTTTACCAACATCATGCTGGGTTGATTGAGTGAAATGGGAGGGCTGCTTTGTGCTGTGGTGAGGTGTTTATCTGTACATTGCCTAGTATATTTAAGAAATGAAACAGTGAAACATACAAAACAAACAAAAAAAAAAGTACCTGCAGAAATCTGGCTGGGCTGTAGGGTTTCAGAAGCCCAACACTTATTTGTCAAATATGCAATAATGTAACAGCAGTAGTATTTGTTCACAAAGAAACATGTTGTTTTTTATAGGTATAAGTGTACATAGATAAATGTAAACAATAACAAGACTTATATATCTTATATAAGGACAATATATCTGTGCAAATATTTTAATATTATGAGGTAAACTAAACAACAAAAAAGTTTTAAAAAGAAACCGAAAGCAAAACCAGCCTTTAATGCAAACACAATTTTTTTAGTTTTGTTTGTGTACACAGTTTCAAATCAACAGTGTGCCAGAAATTATGACATGTAAACAAAACAGAAACACAAAGTGTAGGGGGGGCATTCTCACACACACACACACACACACACACACACACCTAACAAGCTCATAATTGGGCTCTGCGTGATGATTTCCTGTCAGAGCTCCATGAGGGATTCTTGTTCTTGACTCTTCAGATGACCCCAAACCAGAAACCTCAGCTTTCATTCCTCTGCCCTTGAAATATGCCCTGTGGCTTTGAAATGCTCTCTAGTGCACCATGAACTCACCAGTTTTTATGTCACAGGCGTCTACTGTCATCCGGTGTCCCCTCCAGGAAATGTTTGGCTGGGACGTTTGTTTTATTTATAGCATCAATTATCTTGTATACAGTACGATAAATCCAAGTTTGACAAGCCACCTTTGAGATTTAATAGACAATAATAAAAAATAATGCTGATAGACAAAAAGATAAACATAAAATGTCACTCGTTTCATCCTTGCCTTGTTCTGTAGAAAAGATTCCACTGTTTAAGAGCCAAATTACCTCAGTAAAGTCAAAGCTTCAAATATTCACTCATGCCTTTGTTCTTTCAACAACACAGGGAGAGCCTGAGGTTTAAAGATAGGTTTTACTGTCTAAAGGTGTTTATGTCAAACATTTTTGTGACAAGGAACTGCCAATGGGGTTGGCAGCCTTTATAATGTGGAGAAGCAGAAAAAATCAGAAGGTGAACGCCACTATGGAATGTGTTAATAACAACCATATCAAAATCATGGTAGCCAGTAAGGGAGGAGAGTCCTCATCTGAGCAATACTGAGTCTACTGTCTGTACAGAAAAATGCAAAGAGCCGTCAGCCAGCATAAAACAACCCGAGGGAAACTTGCTTTCAAGTTGCTTTTAAATGAGGGCAGAGAAAAAGAAATCCAAAACCAAATATCTGCCAATATAATCTTTCCTGGAATTCCTACATTTTAAAATATCAAAATGTTTGTTTGATGAAATAAAGATCTCTTTAACTCTTTTCTGAACTCTCTCTTTCTTCCCAATAACACAAAGAAAAATTTTATTGCCCTAACTGAACTTATAATTAGTTCCACCAATTGTTTCCTAAGCGAAAACAATTGGTGAATTACATTTTAAAATTACATTTTAAAATATCAAAATGTTTGTTTGATGAAATAAAGATCTCTTTAACTCTTTTCTGAACTCTCTCTTTCTTCCCAATAACACAAAGAACAATTTTATTGCCCTAACTGAACTTGTAATTAGTTCCACCAATTGTTTCCTAAGCGAGTTCTCACAGACAGGAGGCAAGCCAGTGTAATCCAGAATGGCTCAACCAAAGGTGTCTAATTTCACTGAGCCCCTGTTTCCCACTGACAACAGAGTTTCCCACTGACAACAGAGATGAGACAGTCTCATTATTGTGCTTTCTCTCTTGCTCCATCTTTTTTTCTCTTTCTGTTTCTCCAATTCTTTTATGCAGTTAGAGAGTGAACAATAGGTCATTCGTGTTACCCCACAATGATGGGAAAATGCAGAATTGCCCCTGTGATCCTAAATACAATGAATAAAATACAACCATGTACTAAAACAGAATGCTTTCATATTAACTTTATTACTGCAAGAAAGTCATTAAGCAGAATGACCAAGATGCTCTTTTCCATGCAATAAGAATGATGGTGGCCCAAATGACATATTGACAACTGCCGTCCCTGGTCCCTATCCACTTTCGTTCTGTGGAAAAAAAGCAGCTTGGACTTTCTGCTAAACATCTCTTTATGTTTTCCACACAAGACAAAAAGTTATAGATTTTTAATTTTTTAGGGTGACGTATCTCCACATCTAAAATTTAACTTGTTATTAAGCATGAAAATAACATCCAGTAACGGCACATGAAAGCATTCCTGACTTTCACATAAGGAAATTAGGTGATCTCCAAAACCAGGAATGCCACCAATGTATCTTTTAAGTTCCTTGTATGTGCATCAAAGGTCGCTGATCTCAAAGGCAGACATGGAGATAATGGCTAAAGGAATCAGATCAACAAGAGGGTACTTGCGAAAACACACAAACAGGCTATATAAAAAAAAATACATTCCACGTCAATGATAAAATCCAAAAAAGGAAACAACCTTTACGGACTTCACTGCAATTTTAAATAATGATTTGCAGGTTTCTGGAAATAACTGGCTTGTGATCTAGTCACAGCGTTAATATATAAAGCATGTTTTGTCTGGAGTCCTGAAACCATCCTGTAGAGAATTGTGGGTAATTGCTGCTTTTTGATAAGGAGATGCGATGCTCCATACATTAGTGAATTACACTGTGACTTGTTTATCTGTGGAAAAGCAGCAAATCCTTTGTCTTGTATGACTATGTGACAGTCTCAGAGTTCATTTTATCTATTTTAATAATTTTTATTCTTACATTTACAACTTATTCTGTATCTAATTTTTGTGTTTCAGACATGGACTGTGTTGTCTTATCCCATAAATGGTTAATGGCCCCCTTGTGCGTAGCAGAAAAGCTTGAGGTTGAGTTGTTTTGGAGAGTGGAATAGTAAAATTTACTGCTTCAACCAAGCGACTTTGGACCACCCGGCTTATAATAGCACATAATACAATCCAGAGCGCTCTCTCACTCTCTCTTTCTCTCTCTCATCCTCTCACCCTTTTTTCTTCCTCCCCCCACTTTCTCCTTTGGTGTCCCACCTCGTCAGATCTATCTATATTTGGGACCTCTTGACTTGCAGGAATGCTCTGGCCTATGATGTGTTACAAATATTATCTCAAACCACCCAGAGGTGAAATTTATGATGCAGGTGACTAAAGTTCCCTTTATAATTACAACCTGTGAACTGGATTCTGG